>JBBPKG010000213.1:29886-40381 GCA_038089115.1 Fistulinella cinereoalba | reverse complement strand
AAATGGCACATGTCCGCTGGCTAAATAATCAGTGTCAGACGAATGTTAGATGTGCCCGAGAATTGGCAGTGCAGTGGTGTGAACTTGTAGAACATGCTACTCGTGGCCGAGACGACGTGATTTCGCATGGGTTAAGTTGACATCGGACCGAACCTGAGGTTGTTCTCCACCTATCCGTCGTTTTCCGCGAGCCTGGAGTGCGACGTAAGTACGCGTCGGTATTAGTATTGGCAGTGAAAAATAACCTCGGCTCTCACCCTCACTGCCTTTCATCCGCCATCCGCCTCTCCCTTTTACTGCGACTTGATCGGGTCCGACGCCAGCTTTCCATCCACTCCTAGTACACGCAAGCTCCCACTCATGGCGGAGGAGGTCGACTACGAGGGATTGCCATCCAATGCGGGCTTCACGGTGCGTTAATTCACCTCCCTGGTGCCAGTATACATTTGCTCACGCGTGGCGCCTTCCAAGGTCAACATGCTGGCCGGTGCTTTGGTGAGACGCCTCCACTGCCATTCGTGCACGTTCAAGAGCGTCAAGATGTGCTAATGTTCTTCTAGGCAGGCATCACGGAACACGCAGTCATGTTTCCCATAGACAGCATCAAGGCGAGTCACGCGTCCTTCGAGCGCTACGTTGTACTCAGATACCATGCCACCAGACGCGGATGCAGGTTTTTGCAGCTTCCCCGGCAGCAGTATATACGGGTATTGGAAATGCGTTCACTCGAATATCTGCCACGGAGGGCATGCGAGCACTATGGCGAGGCGTGCCGTCGGTGATATTAGGCGCAGGGCCCGCTCATGCAGTGCATTTCGGGGCCTACGAGGCTGTGAAGGAAGTGGTTGGGGGCAACAATGCTGGAAATCAGTGGCTAGCGACGTGTATGTCTTCTTTCCTTTTTACCCCATTCCCGTGTTCCTGGTCGGTTTTGTAGGGGTCTCGCACACTTGGTTGTCACTCACGTTCCTACGATGATTAGCTGTAGCCGGTGCGGCTGCCACGATCGCAAGCGATGCATTAATGAACCCATTCGACGGTGAGCCCTCTTTGATCACCTCCCGTGATGTTTCCCCCATCCGACTCCATCCTGCTTACAGTCATCAAACAACGGATGCAGGTACACCAATCTGAGTTTCGGTCCGTCTTCACCGCCGTGCGAGTGGTCTATCACTCCGAGGGCTTCGGCGCCTTCTACGTCTCGTATCCAACCACGCTGATGATGTCCGTCCCGTTCACGGCCGTGCAATTTACGGTCTACGAACAAATAAAAAGGCTACTCAACCCCAAGGGAGAGTACTCCCCTGTCACGCATATGATTGCAGGGGGCCTGGCAGGTGGCGTTGCCGCTGGTGTGACGACGCCGCTCGATGTCGCCAAGACACTCTTACAGACGCGCGGCACGTCACAAGACCCAGAGATTCGGAGACTGGGCGGCATGATGGATGCATTCAGGGCAATTTGGAAACGGGACGGCTTGAAAGGTTTTGGGCGGGGCATGTCACCGCGCGTGTTGACGCATATGCCCAGCAATGCGCTATGTTGGCTTTCTTACGAATTCTTCAGTGCGTTTTCCCCCCGTCTCTTGTGAGCCGACGTTGGAGCTGACGTACGTGTGCAGAGGTTGCTATACGCGAATGATGAATCATTTCAGAGTTTATGAGCGCTTCCGCTCTCATGGCATCTAGTTTGCATGTGCAGTTCCCCCAATATACATCCGCATTACCATTCTTGCAGAGCATTATTCCAGGATAGATGAAGGGCGTCCTCATTCCACGCTGCTGGCCTTACAACCTACATTGACAGTCCTTCCTACGATTCGCGGACTATGATTTAGGATGTTTATGATATCTAGAGTGTCCGAAGATATGGATTGTGTAACGACAGTGAAGTGAGAACGAAAAAGGATCTATATGTACACGTGCATTGTCCGTTGTCCCAGCCAAGCTTGCGGTTGGATCCAGTTAGTGATAAAACTCGGCCATTGTTTGTTCGCTCCGCTCCCTCAACACGCCCCACATCACCCACCAGTCCTCTGCCGCTTCTCGGGCGTGGTAAGCGAAAACCTCGCAGATCTCGTCCCACTGCCAACGTAGTTTCTCTTCGTCCCATCCCTTGTGACCAGCCATCGCCATTGCTCTCAACGCTTCGTCACGAGCATCCCTATCGGGACCGGGAGGAACCCAGACGGTGCCAAATGCTCTCGTCTCCTTGGCATACATGGACTGGGCACGGGGTTCACGAATTTCCTGGAAAGCTTGGGCGAGATATGTTATATGTGCCTCAGATTTGAGGTAAGTAAACAGAGTGGACAACACCCCAGCATCTTCGACTGCCAAGCTACACGTCTGTATGCAATACGGCTGGGAAATGGATAAGCGTATGCGAAAAAACAATGTTCCGGATTGCTTACCCATATTGGATATGCGGATTCACTCATCACAATCAGTCGGCCATATTGGTCTATCCAATCCTCGGCGAACTCGCGGTGGTACATTCTTACCCGCATGTATGTAGGAATGCGAGTCAATAATCGTTGTAGTCTGTCCCAGAATCGTTTGGCACTCGTGGGGATGTTGAGATAATATACTCACCTGGGTTCGCACCTTTGGAATCTTAGCTTGCTCGCCGAAACCAAGGCACCATCGAGAGCAACGTCATCATCGAGAGGTCCTTCTACTTCAGCTTCGGGCAGGAACACGTGGACAGAACACGTTTTACCCTGATCCTAATACAAACCACTAATCAACAAACGCAGGGTACACAATCTACGATGGATCGATCAACTTACTGAGGTGAAGATGAGTATATGATGATTTGTGCCCGTATATATTATATACTGCACAAATTTAGAATCCAACGCGCATGATCCAAAAGAATCCAGCTTACAGAGGGGTCGTCTGGCTTATGTGCAGTGAGCTCATACACCTCCGGATCATCCCTTAACCGATCACGCGAAATGGTGGCCCTGTTGCGCAGTTGGAACTGGGCGGTGCTTCTTGCTGTGAAAGAAAAAAAAAACTCACACGTAACAGCTGTGCCCTTCTAATCGCTCTTGCGTGGGTCCGTTGATCGACTCTCTCACAACGCTACGTGGACCATCCGCACCGATAATGACATGAGCTGCCATCGTCCGTCCGTCGGATAGGACAACACGTGGCCGCTCTGGGTCAGATGTCACGGATGTCACGGTACATTGATACTCAAAGCGCACTCCAACATTCCTTGCCGCATCATACAACATCTGACATAGGTCCCGGTGCTGTGCCTTGAGTCAATGAAAGTCCGGTGCAGTTGCTTGGCACTCCAACTTGCCTGGATCACCAGGTAGTCAGCACCCGATTCTTGTAACACATCCTCGCGCCATTCGAGGCAACCAGGTTCGTGACCATCATCCGCTGCGCACGAGGTATTAAGGTTGTATTGGAAACTGAGGGAGAAAGTACTTGCATGAAATAAACCTGCTGGCTCGTATGGGCAATGCATATCTTCGTAATTGCCTTCCAAAGCCCCATTCAACGAGAAGCTTGGTAACATTTGGTGGTAGGTGAGCGCCACCTCTTTTCTGCGACGCGCGGGAAGTCATGCGTATTGCAATCAAACGATGATGAAATAGACTAACCTCACTGGGACCAGTCCCCTTATCAATTATTGTGACCCTATGGCCAGCTTGGCGCAATCTGAGCGCTGTCGCAAGTCCGGTGACACCTATGCACCACAATCAGGACGGGGATAAGACATCCAGATGAAAAATAGATTTGCTCACCCGCCCCAACAATAATGAAGTCTATTGTGAATGGAGCTTGTTTACAAGACATAGAGGAAGTTGAAGAGGCGGCAGGGATATTGAATAGTTGAAGAAAATCGCCCGTGAGCTCGACGTAGACACAACAGGTGAAGCGTGGGTTACCAGTGAGGAACACGAAAGGCGGTTTTTGGACGGTCATGCTTGGAGAGCGACACGCGATGACTTTTGATCCTGGCGAGCCTTCGCACGAGTGCTTCGATAGTGTGATGGTGTGTTGGCTGATCAGGTTTAGTTTGTTATGGCAGCAGCCAGGATAGTCCATTGAAACGGTCGCCGGGTGCTTTACTTAGGTTCCACGCTAAAACTTGCCCTCCTGGCGACACCGTGGACCTTAGTCCACCTGCAACCTGGATAGATCCGGGAATTCAAAGCCAAAATGACACCAAAATGACATCGGAGTGCGGAAGCGGAACATGACAGCTGATGTAGTTGATTGAACCCATGTCGTGTCAGTATAGGATCGATCTGCTTGACTTCGGATACGCCGTCATGCTGATACAATAGGCGACATATAGTAAGGTCTCCATTGTAGGGTGAGTGGTGATTATTGGCAGCAATGTCCTGTTTTGGTTGATCTTTGGAAAGTATGCACATCTGCAAAGCAGCAATGTGCAGCCGAACAGGATGAAGCTGCTGGAGGGAAGAAAAATTTACTGACTGGGGAAAGGTTGTGTAATACCATCAGAGTGCGCGTAAATGCATGGGGAAGGTCGGAGAAAGCTGCTTACGGCGAATGCGAATGGGAGTGACCGAGGAGATGGCGGGAAGGGGTGTACATGGCTACACTGCAAAGTCTGTATTCAATCATAATGTCCGTATGTCACGACTGCATGCATTTACGGAGGGCTTGCCGGTCAGCTGAGTTGCACTTATGACTTCGCGGGTGCTTGGGGTTTCTGCAATTATCAGCGCCTCGGCGTTTCAGATAGAGTTTGACAGGAGCCTGAGATTGGGAGTTAGTCATCTTGTTTAACTACGACGACCATGCTCGCGCTGGATCATCCGCCCAACGCACCCCAGCACTGCCCAGTAACGTCCTCAGCACTGTTCCACGATCCCATTGCCCTTATGATCCTACAGGGAACTGAATCTGACCTTGCCGGCAAGGCAGACGCCTGCAACGGCTGTCCAAACCAACAGATCTGCGCGTCAAACACCCCCAAAGGACCCGATCCCGCCCTGCCCTTTATCCGCGAGCGCATCCGCTCCGTAAAGCACAAGATCCTCGTCCTCTCCGGCAAGGGTGGCGTCGGAAAGTCCACGTTCACCGCGCAGCTTGGCTGGGCGTTTGCCGCGGATGAGCATGTGCAGACTGGGATCATGGATGTCGACATCTGCGGCCCTTCTATACCAACCATCCTTGGCATCGCGTCGGAACAGGTTCACTCGTCCTCGTCCGGCTGGTCGCCTGTGTATGTCCAAGATAATCTCGGCGTCATGTCCGTCGGATTCATGTTGCCGTCCTCCCGCGATGCAGTCATGTGGAGGGGGCCCAAGAAGAACGGTCTCATTGCCCAATTCCTCAAAGATGTCGATTGGGGTGACCTAGATTATCTTGTCATCGACACTCCCCCCGGCACATCAGATGAGCACCTAAGCATCGTACAATATCTCAAAGAGACCGGTATTGACGGTGCGGTGCTTATCACGACGCCGCAGGAAGTTGCTTTACAAGATGTGCACAAAGAGATCGACTTCTGCCGCAAAGTCGGCCTGCCCATCCTCGGCCTCGTAGAGAATATGTCGGGTTTCGTTTGCCCTAATTGCAAGATGGAAAGCCAAATATTCAAGCCAAGCACGGGTGGTGCAGACCGGCTGGCTAAAGAGACTGGCATCCAGTTATTGGGCAAGATACCACTGGATCCCCGAATCGGGAAAAGTGCAGATTACGGCGTGAGTTTTTTAGACGAACACCCAGACAGCCCGGCCTCGATAGCATACATGGATATTATTGATAGTGAGTCTATCATCTCCGCGCGTCGGTTGCTCGGATAACTGTTGGAACAGGAATCAAACAACTACTCGGTGACAGCTAAAACACTGACGCCCGCGTCCGCGTTCCATATCATGTCATGATAGCTACTATGCGTGGCACATTGATTTAATGATGCAAAATGTGAACATGAATACTCCAAGTCCAAGATCATCCGGCCACTCTCACTGTCCATCACCCTTGGCAGCATCCTGACCTCTTTTACCCGCAAATTCGAGTGGCATCTCGCTTGGGGGCGCATCTGCTTCCGACTCTTGATCTGTGATATACCTTCCAATGGGTGCCACACCTGCCAACCCCCCTGGCAGCCCCTCGACACTTTCGTGTATGGAAACGGTAGAAAGCGTCCGTAAGAGTTTGCGTGCCGTGATGTCGCCCCCCGTCGTCGAGGCCGCTCTCGACCGTGCAGGAACGACATACGTCTCGCTTGGGAACTCTATTCCACGGCCAGCCGTGGGAAGACCATCGACAACCGCGGGAGGGGACATGGACTGGTGGGAGAATGGTAAAATGGTTGATCGCCGAGCATACGTGATAACAGGATCAGTGGGCTCTGCCGCACTGAAGATCTCCGAGGCCGTAATAGTTGGCGGGGCGAGGGTGTCCACACCATCAAGTTCCTGGATGGGGCTACTCACCCGCGGTAATGGTGTGTCCAGTATCCGGTTGTCCCCTTCCGGAGCAGGCATTTTCGTCGACTGTACCGGCGAGATACTCGATGGAGGTTGCTGACCTTGCTCCTTTTCGCTTATGCGGGGGAAGGGAGTCGTTTCGCGCTTTATTCCTCGCACTTCCATTCTATAATCCTCGATTTCCTTCCACAATGCGTTTCTAAATTCATCAATCGTTTCAAGTTTTTCAATGTCCTTCCATCTCTCGAACTTGGTAGGGCACACGGGCTCATCGGATTCCTCGTGGTATGCCGCAAGCCAAGGATGTGAGAGTGCGCCAGGGACAGTAATGCGAGATGAAGGGTCAAATGCGATCATCTTCTCCAGTAGATCCAGCGCTTTCAGAACAACGTGAGGGTGGTGGGGATAAAGAGCCTCAACAAGACTTGCCTTGGTGGTCGGTAGTCGGCAGCAGCTTTGTGAGAGGAACGGCTGGCTTGAGAGGCAAAGATCGGATGTATAACTGGGCCTGTGATCCATCAGAAGCTGTCTTCGAATTATTTATTCATCGGGTATGATCGGATACCTTTTCACTCCCTATGCGGTTGACAACGTCTTCATCTGGCGTGCCTAACACATCAAGGATTTTATTGAGCTGATCCACTGGTACAACCACCACATCTTTAGACCAAAAAATGGATAAGAGTCCGTACGAATACTGACCGTAGCTGGGAGCATTGTCATAAGGACGGCTGCTTACCAACAGGAACAGGACAACTCACTCTTTCCCCTTGAACAAGGGCCTCCCGAGGAGCAATTCCGCGAAAATGCACCCTATCGACCACATGTCGACTGTGCCCACGGTTCTCAGTGGCTTCCACGAATGTCAACTTGTGCACTCACTGGCTGTGGTGTACCCCCTGGTTCACGCGTGCGTCAGACACATACCGACGAGTAAGCAGTGCCACCTACCTAAACGCAAGCATGATCTCCGGCGCCCTGTACCATCGCGTCGCAACATATTCTGTCAGCTGCCCGCTGGTGTGTTCGTCGGGTTTGGCGTCGAACCCTCGACTCAGCCCAAAGTCGCAAATCTTGAGTTCGCAATCCGAGTTGACTAGCAAGTTGCCCGGCTTCAAATCCCGATGTATCACAGAGGCCGAATGAATGTACTTCATCCCTGTGCGATTACATGAGACGCAAGCACGTGTCGGTCGAGAAAGAAATGCACCCCGGAGGATTTGGTAAAGAAAGTACTGGACGTGCTCGTTCGTGAGGGTCTGTCCGGACTTGATGATTTGATGTAGATCGGCTGCGAACGCTCAGTGGCGGGTCCCTCGGATCGCTGCCCAGACAACGACAGACCTTCCATAGGCTGCCGACCACGGCGACCGGGATCAACGTTTGCTCGCCCAATCGCCGTCATTGATCAGACCACTCACCTCCATGAAGATGTATCTGCCGTCACAAAAGACGAAGGATGAACAGGGAGCACCCACAAAAACGCCAGAAAACACGCACATCTCCTGAAAGTCCGGCGAAATCGCATCCACGTCGATCAACCCCGTAATATTCTCGTGATTCGCAAAGTGCCTGAGCAACGTGATCTCCCGGAGCGTCCGCTTCGCCAGCTGCACTTTTTCGAACACGCGCGTGACCAGCTTGATCGCGACCGTCTCGCCCGAGATCTCGTCCGCCGCCGACCTGCCCGAGAGGCCGTGAGTAACCGCCCCCCAACACGAAGCGAACAACCCACGCCGGGGGAACTCACACGACCACGCCGTAGGCACCCGAACCCATCTCGCGCACGAGCTTCCACCGCTTTTCGACATGAAAAGTCTTGCCAAAGGAAGACATGAAGGTGTGGTAGCCCCTGCGAACGACGCTCGTCATGGTGATGGATACCGCCCATCACACGGGCAACCGCCGACGTACCTCTTCTTCATACTCTGGTGCTCGTGGAGCGGGTGGGAGCGCCGTCGGACGCGGGATCGACCGCGATCCATGGTGTCAGAGGCGGCGGAGGCGACGGGCGACGAGGACTGGCCATCGCTGTTGTTGCTGTTCGGGTTCGTCATGTTTCGGAATGGAAGCAAAAAGGCGTAATTGAGGGCGATGAGGTTACCTCCTCGTTTATGAACGTGTTGACACGCCGCCGCGTATTCATACGCACCCTCACGGCACAATGCACGGCAGCCCAGGCGCGACCTGAAACGGCTGGGTGGAGGGAAATCACGGTCGCTGGCGTTCGTTTGCGCTCGGCTGCCCGTTCTAATCGAGACAGCCCGACTACGACCGAGATAAGAGCGCTGACATTGATGAGCGGATATAAACTACTCTAGTGCTACACGGCTCGAATTCATCCCGACGGAAATAATATACCTGTCACTACATTCATGCCGCAGCCAGAACGGCGTCGATCGGCGTCGATGGTGTCGACGACGGTGTGGAATCATCCTCCCCAAAGATGTCCAAGAACCCTGCCACCCGTGCCTTGTTTCCCGCCTTTTTTGTCACATACTCCCGCAGTCCCGATTTGAGACTGGGCTGCTTATCCACGAGCTCCCGGAGTTGTTCTTTGGGTAGTTGGAGGAGCGCTCCGAAACTCGCCGGCGCAATCACCTTTGCACACCGGATGAATCCTTCCCACAGATGGGGATTTTGCCATATCTTCTTCGTGATCAGACGGGAGAGCAGCGTCGTCGACACAAAAGGTACCAGTGACTTGTACGTCGTCACGGCTTGGATTACCTAACAAAAATTTAGGTACTGGAATGGGTCGTCGAGGAAACCAAACCCACCGTTCGCAGGAACAGTACGGGCAACGCAGGCTCGTCCACAATCTGTTGCATCACGACCGCTAAGATTTCGGAACGAAAGACGTCCGTCATCGAGAAACAGATGCCAATTGCTGGGAAGCCATAGGATCGCATACACCTCCCCGTAGAAATACGTAAAACACGAACCTTCGATGGCACTCTTCAGTCCGATCTCCTTTTCGGACTCGTGTAGCAACACCATGAGTTCTGCCGGCGTCAATAACTCGCTCTGCCGAACGCGGGGTAGGTTCGACGTAACGCTCCCAAATGTTTGAGGTGGGGTGGTAACGACAGAACTAAATACAGAACGGACAAGGTTCTTTGGTTCTTGTTGACCGTTGAGTATTGAAACGATCCGGGGCAGATACCGTAGGATATCCGCCTGTCATGTTCTAATCAGCTACATAAACGCCAGTGTAGCTTGACTCTTACCTTGTCCATTTCCGCAATGATCGGGATGAGAAACCGTGCGTCGAGGTCGCGTTCGCTGATGAGGCCCTTGACCAAAGCCACAAGTTGTGCGCTAGGTCTACCATGCTCCGTAAAGATGGACAACACCCGAAGTGCAAGCGATTCCGATCCTGCGGGACACGTCCGCATGAGCGTCAGCAATTTCCCATTGCTCGAACCCAGCGATTTGATGAGAGCGGTGATCAAATCTTGGACTGCTTCTTGAACAGAAACATCCATCTGGCCGTACGCCATAAATATTCTGAAGAGAACCGTGTCAGAGGCTCCTGCAACAAATGACAATAACGAATACCCACTCATCCAAGAACTCGGGAATCTTGACCGACAAGGCAAAGAGGAGTTCGACATGCTGAAGTACAAGATCCTTGCAGGCCGGCAAGTCAATCTCGTCGGGCAGGTAGGGCGTCTGTATGATTTCTTCAGCCGGTAGTTGACCATCCTCCATATTTTCGTCCTCTTCGCTCCCATTGACGCTCGCTGTCCTTGCACCTTTTGGTGGACGTTTTTGTAGGCGGCGAAGCACCTGAAGTGCAAAGTCACGGATCATGCCATCCATGGGCTCCATGCCGGGCACCCATCGCCGAATGGTGTTGATCGCAGCGCGTCGCGTGACGGATTCTGTTATACCCATCAATATTCATTTCGGTCAACGCACCAGCTCAGCATACCTGAATGTGTCGTCAGGTCCAACAAGATACGGAGTGCATCCGCTCGTAACGAGGGACGCTCAAGCACGAATTCGCGAAGACTTGTAAACCCTACATGCATCCTGTCGCCCCAAATCAGCGCGGTT
>JBBPKG010000213.1:8734-29790 GCA_038089115.1 Fistulinella cinereoalba | reverse complement strand
TATAAAAAAAACGAGTTGGCAGTCAAGAGTGATGAAACCATACCCAATTAGAATCGCTCTCGGTTCGTATCCGGTCATTATACCATTCTTCGTTCATCCATGCTGTAGCGAGGCGTAATCTTAATAACGCTGTCAGCAACTGACACTCGCCTGAGCAGTGGACATTCGTACCTTGACGGAAAATCTGCCATGACATAGTCGCACAATACTTGCCGTAGTTTGTCTTGCCGCGAAGACAAGCCAACAAGACGGTCGGCTGCCTCCACCTCTTCTTGCGGTTCGTCCGCGGGGGGTTCAGCAACCCGGGTCAACATACGGATGATGAGCAACATCCACATGTCATCGGGAGGCGCGCCCGACATCGACGCATGGGCCACTTCTTGCATTTCCTCTCCACCCTCACATATCCGCTCGACGATGCTCTGCATGAGAGCAGCCCGGTCCGTTTCCGCGAGATCTTTGGGCGATGGTAACTTAAAGTCAGTCAAGTCCAGACTAAGTGCTACAGGGAGCTCCGCGACCACTTCCTCCTCGTCTGCCACCTCGGCACCTCCGGAGAGCTATCGGAAAGGTCAAACCGGATGGCTCAATAGATACGGATGTGCTCACCGCCTCATTGAGTCGATCTGGCTCATACTCCATCTCTTCCTCGTCAATGTCCATTTTAAGAGGATCCACGGGCTCGTCCTTGACCGTCGGCTCCGAACTCATCGCAGCGCCATCCACAGCAACCTCTGGTGGCTGTGATGCTATCCCAGGCGCGTGCTCTCGATTTTGCCTGTACGCGCGAACCAGGCTGGATAGACTAGGCTCTGTAAACGCCTGCAAGTTAGCAACGATGAGATCGGTGACGAGCGCGATAGGGAGTGTGGTAAAGTCAAAGGAAGCCAAGAACGTCGCCGAGTTGGCCACGGCGTTGTCGACCTCGACCTTGAGACGTTTTGCTTCCGAGGGCTGGTCGGCAGGTGGACCTGTCGGCAGCGGTCGTTTTTTCATCGCCTCGGCCGCGGTGGCAGCAACGGCGGCGATCCGAGCCTTTTCCTCGGCCGAAGCCCTCTCCATGCGGACGGCTTGCTGGGAGAGCGCCTCGTTGATCTGAGCACCAAACGCAGAGCCATGGGGCCCCCTGGAAATGTGTATCAAGAGTATCCGGATGCTCTTCTCGACGCTCTTGACGGCAGAGGCAGAGAGGCCCGTGAGTGCGGCCGGCGACCACGAGGCCAGAGAGGACACGACGAGCTGCACGAGGGCGGGCCGCTGCCTGACGAGGTTGCTCCAGCTGTTGAGCACGGCCGTGAGGATATCGATGTTTCTGTCGGACGGGGGGTGAGACGGCGGCGTCGATGCGCGGGGGCAGGCTCACTGGCTCGTGTAGAGAATCGTGATGACGTTCTCGAGCAGCTTCATGCCCTCCGCCTCGAGTGGCGCGGCGGATATAAACGGGTGGTCGGCGGGCACGATCGCGATGCTGGGGTCGTTCCTGTTCTGGAGCTGTGCACGCGGTCAGCACACGGCATGCAACGGCAAGGAAGAGGGATACCCTCGGATCAGAGACACCGCGGGTCTGGAGCAGGATGACGCGCTGCATGAATTTGATGGCGGAGAGCTTGACGCCGCTGCTGACGGCGGGGGAGGCGACGAAGTCGAGGATGCGGGCCTTTGCCTGGACGAGGATGTCCCACTGGTGGCGGTGTGTGCGGTTGGCGCATCTGCGGGGGTCAGCGGGGGAGGGCACACGAGGGGGGACTCACAGGGAGCGGAAGAGGAGGGGGTACACGGCTGCGAGGGACTGTATGGCGACCTTGACGGCGCGGGGGTTGGGGTCGTGGAGGAGGGCGGCGAGGGTGTCGACGGACTGGGACGCGACTGTGTGGGGTGAGCGGGGCGCGGGGGGAGGAGAGAAAGGGCTGACGCTGTGTGCGGACGTCGAGGGAGAGGTTGGAGCGGGCGATGGCGAAGTGGAGGAGGTCGAGGACCCAGCGTTTGAGGAGGGAGTCGCCCGCGCCGGAGACGGTTTTGACGAGGGTGGTGCAGAGGATCGGAATCGGTGCGGGGTGGGCCTCGAGCGAGTCGCGCAGCACGGCGAGCAGTTCCCCCTGCTCCCTCGAGTCCGCCCGCACCGCCAACGCCGCCGACAGCGCCTGCAACGGGTCCATCGCATTCCCCGCCATGTCCGTCGCTGCTCAAGCTGGGGCCTCGGTGCCCGTCGGAGTTCCAACTCGCCTCTATGGCTGCCCAACACTCCCAAGGCATTCAGACCCTCCTCGAGGCCGAGAAGGACGCCGCAAAGATCGTCCAGCAGGCCCGCCAGTGTGTGTCTCCAGCTCGCCCCCCCCGCGCCCCGACTCACATCGCCCCAGATCGCGTCCAGCGTCTCAGGGACGCCCGCTCAGAAGCCTCCAAGGAGATCGACGACTACAGACAGGCCAGGGAGGCCGACTTCAAGGCGTTCGAGGCCTCGGTGCGTGCCCTGCCGCCCCCCGCCGCCTTGCTCACCCGCCCCAGCACGCCGGAAACACTTCCAGCGCGCAGGCCTCCGTCGACAGGGACACCGATCTCCGCCTCCAGGCCATCACAGACGCCTTCGACGGCAACAAGCACACCGTCATCGACAAGATCCTCGACCGCGTCGTCCTCATCAAGCCCGAGCTCCACCGCAACCTCACCAAGCTCGCCGGCCCCGAGGCTCAGTAGCGCGCTCATCGCTTGTAACTTCATATCACTACATTACAAGCCTCTGGAATATGGCTTTACCGCAATGCGTACAATACCCTTGCCGCGCTCGAGTGGGCTCATAGCTAGACGAATAAATACGAATGAACGGCAGAAGCTGTCCAAGTCAGCATTCCCTAGCTCGGTCTCGACACCGACGACTCGTGCGCCAACCACTGCAGTCCAACAGGCATACCAGACGGCGCCGAGGGCGCAGCTCGAGATCCGTCGGGTATCGTCTGAACAACCGATGTCCGCTGAGGCTGCCTCGACGCCATGAAATGCTGCCCCGGCGGCTGCCAAAGTCCCCCAGCGTGTATATTGGGCAGCGCCGCCCCTGCATCCGTGGACCCGGGACGCGGCCACTCCAACAGTCCACTCGCCTTCAGCGACGGTAACGATGTTGATGGGGGCGGCGCTAGAGGCGCGCCAATGGGCAGCTGCGACGCCGCATGCGCTCGCGCGTTCGAACCAGCTTGAAGCATCGGATCGATGTCCGCCTCGTCCACCACGCGAACGCTCTTTTCATACCCCATCTGGGTCCTGGACTCGGGATGAGAAGACGACGGCATCGAATGGAACAATGGATCATGCGGCATCCGGCTGTGGGCAAGATAGTTCGGCGGTGGTGCTGCGAGCGACGGGCTCGGGTCGGACCCTGCTCGTGAAATAGGGGATATCGATCCAGTCGGTATCGAGGGTGCGTGAGTGCGGACTGTCGTGGGTAACGGTGGCATGGGTGGTGGTGGTCCCGTTTGCGTTCGCAATTGCGACCTGAAGCCCAGCTGTCGTTGGCACAAATCCTGCATTCGTACGCCCCAAACTTCCTCAAATTCGCCAGACATGTTCAGCAGCGTCTGGTTCGGTGCTTCGACGGCATATTTGAACAGCGGCTGCATCAAGGGTAAGTTCGAGGGGCCTTCCGATAGAGCAGTTAATATATTACCCAAATCGCAACACCGACTGATAGTGTGTGAATCAGAAAATAGAAGCATCAGCGAGCGGTAAACTGAAAACGCACGAAAAATGCTCAGTTTTGCCTTTCTACCAAGGGCTTCTATTATCTTCAGGATCCTCTCTTGTGCCCAGGTAGGTTCAAGTGGGGTTTCCATGCGACAGCGTTGTCTCCCCTAGGAGCAACGCATATTTAATGATTACTGCACGACACCCGAACTTACGTACCAGATGGAGTGCGAACATGGAAGAACAATAGACAACGTGCATGATAAAGTAGCTCCACGCGCCCATGTTGGACGACGTCTCATACTGCGTGACATGCACCCACATGGTATCGTCGTTGAAGCGCATCTGTTCCGGAAGACCATCTGCCCAGGCCTACACTGGCAATCAGTCAACAATGCGACAAGAAACTGGACGACACACAGTAATTCTCTTCTCGAGTTCTTGCAATTGCTCTACAGGATATCGCCCAGCGTCATCATCTGCACAGAACCATCTAGTGAGAATCGGTACGAAAGAAAGGGCACTTACCATTCAGAGCATCTACAAACTTTTCTGCCTCCTCGTGCAATAGCAGCATTCGGATAAGCTGGCCGACTTCTGAACACATGCTATACGGCGGGCTCGGTTTCGTCATGAATTCTGCAACACGTCAGTCATCGATGTCGGACGGCAATTCGACCATACCGGGTACCGCAGTCAACGGGGATATCTCAAAACTTGTCTCATCGATAGGAAGGCGCAGGTTCATCTGAGAGTCGGTTGCCAAACGAGGTCGTCGGTACAGCATCCACCCGAAGCAATCCGAGATAAGAATCAGCCAAAACACGCGACGGGCACATTCGCGCTCGATGCAAGCATCAATCAACTCCGGGGGTGGGTGCGGCGTCAGAACAGTGCTATCAGAGTCAAAAATACCGATTCGGGTGACAATATCCAAAGCAAGTTCTGGGCAAGATTCAACGTCCGTTGGCAGCAAAAGGCAGAGAACACTCACGATAGTGCTGCCCCACCCACAACGACTTTCCCATTCTGTCGTACAACTGAAGCAACAAAAGAGCCTGTGCCGTTGCCAAATTGTGCTCACACACCAACTGATGGTTCTTGTCAAACATAAGGGACACGGCCTCTTGGGCGAACATTTCTCCCGCATATCGACAGGGTGATGTCCGCAATCGAGGCTGCTTCGACAACGGGGCTGCGACAGCGCAGACGGCGAGCAGTAAATATTGAGGAACGGTGCCATGACTGAGTGCAGAGAGGAATGAGGGCTGGTGAATAATCATACGCTGTGGTTGTCTGAAAGCAAAGAACACTATAGGGGCTGTCAGCACCCGGAGGCGAGGGGCGAGCGAGGCACACACGATGCACGAGTTCCCGCGTAAGCGCCTGGTCGCGCTCAACGGTCCGGTCATGTTGGGTCAACGGCGGGGGCATGGATCGTGGAGGCGTGCTGGAGGGGGTCACGGCGCCGGCGAGGTTGGACCGAAGCCGCTTGGGACGCGGTGGATTGCTCGACCTATCGTCGTCCGAGGGAGGGGCAGAAAGGGAGGCGTCGTTCGTGGGAAGGGGCATGGCGCTGAGGGGCGGGGAGGCGGGTGCTATACCGTCGGGGTGGGGATACGAATTGCGGGCGTCGGAGGAGCTCTCTGGCCGGTCTGCATTGAGCGGACGGGGCGCGGGGACGGGATTTCCAGATGCGTCCGTGTAGGTGCACTTCTTGGACGCAAAATAGCTGCAACAGGGACTCGTGTGCCACGGCGCGATATCAGCACGACACGGGGACGTACCAGTTGCTACAGGGTGCTAGGGCACGAGACACGCGTCAGGGCACGAAAGAGATACGGCGAGGAGACACACCGGTTCCATCACAGCGGCGTTTGCTTTTGTGACAGGCATCGCACGCCTGGGGAAGTCAGGAGGGGGTGGAGGGAGGAGGGGGAGACGGACCTTGGCGAGGCGCTTGCGCTTTGGGCCCTTCATGAAGGCGATGTTTGGATCGGGCGGGTCGAGGTCAGGGGGGTAGCGGGGGTCTGGCTGGGTCTGGTTCGGGGGGTTGAACGGGGGCGGGGGACGGACATCGTGGGGGGGCGGAAAGGGGTCCATGTGGGGGTGGCGGGCGGGGATGGTAGTGGTAGGAGGACAAGGATGAAGATCAGAGAGGGATATCGTCGACGCTGGCTGTGACGAGCATCGGGCAAGTCCCACAGCGAGGCGCAAGAACTGCCCCAGTTGCCGCGAATTTCCTCTTTCGTCGCATTTGTCTCTACGTAGATCACGCAGCCCTTCCCCGGCCGTTCCCGGGCGTTTTTCGCCTCCCCTGTCGTCGGGCCGGCGGCTTTCGTTCAGGTGCCGATACGATGACACCCCGATCAATTCAAAAAACAATAAAAAATTTATTTGCACTACCGTATTCCCACAGTACCAAATTCAGGCACCAACGGACTTATTTCCGCTTCTGTTTCATGACGCCACTGGTCACCATTCCAGGCGCCGCATCAAACCCATCGCCCGCCGAGGGTCCTGCTTCTCCGCGAATTCGTTCATCTCGCGAACCCAACTTCGGCCGGGCTAGAAGGTGCAGCTGTCTTCCAGTAGACTCTATGCGAACGGGAATTCTCGATTCGGATCGAACGTGGGCGCCACCTTCCAATGTCTCGAGCCCGACACGGCCGAAGCAGCCCGGATAGTATGTAAGCGACGTCGCGTACACCCGGCACATTTAGTCGGCGCCTTTGCGCTACCCATTTGCCGTCGGCAAGCCGCAATGCCGCCTCATTCTCGTTTACCGCCGGACGGCCAGGGCGGTCCGCCCGTCTTATTCGGTAGGGACATTCCGACATACATGTGACTAGAACGTATTTAGTCAAACAGCCCGAAGCCCATATCATCATCCGACTCCTCCTATGTGCGTAATGTCAGCTCGTCCCTATCTCTGAGTGAAATGCCACGGACCTTCTCCTCCTTTTTCTCCTCCTTCTCCTCCGCTGCCTCAGCAGGGGCGGCAGCTCCGCCACCACCACCACCACCAGCCGCAGCGGCGACACCACCGCCTCCACCGCCAGAAGGAACCTGCCAAACCCTGTCACGACGAGTGGTCCAGAAGGACCGCGTACACGCACCGATGAGAGCTTGGAAGATCCCTCGGCAATCAACTTTTTTCGTACTTTAGTCGTAGATCATGTCCGCGTGCCACCAACGCACCGTGTTGATATCTTTGCCGTCCAGCTCAGAGATGAGCTTGTCGAGGCGTTCGTCGTCAGCCTCGATGCCTACCGCACCGAGGACCTTCTTAACATCGTCCGCCGAAGGCGACGCATTGCCGCCGATCGCAAGGAGGAGGTATGCTGCAAGATGACGCATCTACCGCCGCGTCCATGAGCGCTCCTACACACCACCCTATCCACCCACTTTGAATGATTCGTTTTAAGCGTGTGAGAGGGCAGCCACAAATCACTAGCACAACATCAGCCCAGCGCGTCCACCGGCCCAGTAACACGCACCTTTTAATCCCCGGGGGAAGACCTGTGGATTCTAACCGACGATGATAGTGTTGGGTTGCGCACGCCCGTGCACTGTCCGCTCCGGTGTGTTGTACAGCACCACCAATTAAAGTTCAGCCACAGCACGCCATTCACACTCCGCCCCCAACGGCACCTCCAGGTCCTCGACGCCAGATAAGTCTCACCGACAACGATGGTACGCCCGTCCGCCAGAGTGGATGGTCGCCCCGACTGACACCATGCACAGGCGGATTCAGCAGTCACCGACCCCACGCTCGCCGCCGAACTCAAGAAGAGGCGCACTTTCCGCACGTTCTCCTACCGCGGCGTCGAGCTCGACAAGCTCCTCGACCTGAGTAACGAAGAGGTCCGTCCAATCCCTATTCCTCACCTGCTCTCCGCTCACTTTTCGCAGTTCATCGACGTACGTCGCACGTCCCAGCTAACCGCGCCCCATAACCCCCACCCAGCTCGTCCACGCCCGCGCCCGCCGCAAGTTTAACCGCGGCCTCAAACGCCGCCCAATGGGCCTCATCAAAAAGCTCCGCAAAGCTAAGAAGGAAGCCCCCCCGAACGAGAAACCCGCCGTCGTCAAAACACACCTCCGAGACATGATCATCGTCCCCGAAATGATCGGGAGTGTCGTCGGCATTTACAACGGCAAGGTCCGTCGGCGCGCTCGATCGCCTTTGCTGCCTCTCTCACGCAGTCCTAGGTTTTCAACTCGGTGGAGATCAAGCCTGAGATGACGGGCCACTACCTCGCCGAGTTCTCGTGCTCATACCGGCCCGTCAAGCACGGTCGTCCCGGTGTATGTCTCCTTCATTACCTCTGGCGCTCTCGCTAACACCACCTCCAGATCGGTGCCACACACTCATCGCGTTTTATTCCTCTCAAGTAACTTTCCACCATGTTTATGTACCGCATCTCCCACTCAAAATGGTATGCACCATGCATATGCTCATCGTCCCTTGTCTGGCCAGTCTTGATTCATTCAAAATGAGTACATTTGAATGCACGGGTATAATGAGTATACTGCGAAGATAGTCGTCCGTGTCATACTGATAAGTGAAAGTGAAAGAACCGTACGGTAAACTACAGATAATGCAAGATCAAAGAAAAAGAAAGAAAGAAAAAAGAGTATGCAGAGAAAGAAGAGAGTTGGAGTGAACAATGTAGACGCAAAAACAAACGAGGGTTGTCGAGTCAGCTGTATGAAAAGCAGATCGTAAAAGGAGTGGAAGAACATTGTGAATGGTATTTATCATCCGTCATATACGTTGGCGAACCATCGTCGCCTGGTAGCCGTTCGGCGGGATTGCCTGCGTCAGCTCGCCACTCGTTCGGGGAGGCACATACGACGACGGCCGTCCACCAGGTGACGGCGTCGACGAACCTGTCTGCGATCGCTGCGGCACAACCCACTCCATGTCCTGCGGTGGCGGGGGGTTCCGAGACTGCGCCGACTGGATCATCATCGCCCCCTGCGAGAGCGATGTCGGGTGCACCGGCGACGAATATGATATAGGCGCATGCGTCAGCCCAGGGTGAGAGTGTGGCAACTGCTGCCGTCCATTCCGCAACTGCGGCTCGCTCGGCGTTGAATTCAGCGTCGGCCGCTCGGGAATAGGAATCGGCCTCGCCGCGTTCACCAGGTTGGGCGACCCCGAGAAGGCCGCCGCGGGCGCCCGTCCACCTGCCTTGAGGCGCATGTACGTATCGCATTTCTTCAGAAACTCCTTGCTCGGAAGCTCGAGCGAGTTCGAGAAGTACTCCTGGTCGTGCAGGATGGGCAGGAACTCCTCGGGGACGGTGTAGAACTCGTCTTGGTTTTCCAACAAGGAAGTTACCACTCTGATCGCGCCGAAGCTCTCGTCCCGGACTGCGTCCCGACCACGTGAGTAGAGAATGCTTGGGCAAATGACAGTCGCGAGATTTGGCAAGTCCATCTTGCTTCCCGTCGACTCATCCATATGTGCAAATGAGGCCACCCATTTCAAAAATACAAAGAGCACTTCCATCGTGTCACGATGGCTTTTTGGAAGCAAGAGTGAAACCATGTGCAGGCAACGTCGCCGCTCCGAGTCCGAGGCGAGCGCTTTACGGCCCACTGGTAAGTCAAGTCATTAAGATCATGCCATGTTCACGTACTTTGCGATGCGATCAATAAGCGGTGGAGCTTGAACGTCATCAGAGGTTCAGGCAGTTCGCGCAAAAACTTTTTCAGAAGTGCCGCTAGTTGCACCGGGTTATCTTGCGTAAGATCAACGGAAGACGGATCATGGTCGATGGACTCGGTAAGATCCTTGAGACGCCGAATGTTTCCATTGCGACGAAAGACGCCCTCAACGGACATGTCTGCAGAAATGATCAATGCACCATCCACTCCTGACGAGAGAGTAATACCCACCCATCTGTCGCATGGCAGATATAACATCGTCGATGAAACTCGGCACTCTCAAGGTCGCCCGCGTGGCCCCATGCAAGGAATCTGAACCCTCCCGCTCCACCAATAGTTCTAGCGGCACGCCGAAGACACCTGTGGACAGAACAGTCAGTCGCTGTTCGACCCAAACTCAAGGGTGCGGATACCCTTTTTCTTAACGTTTTTCTTGTCGCCTGCTTTAAAGAGCTTGTTCCAAAAACCAGCCTTTTTCATTTCTACGAGTTCCAAAAGCTCGTCTAGATCGATATAATCCTTGAGAGGGTACCGCTGCAAGGCAAGCAGGGCACAGTGTTTGACGATCGCGAGCTCAAGCGCGCTGAGCTCCGCGATGTGAGGTATCGTGCTTTGACGGGGCAGCGAGCGTTGTTGCTCACGGGCTTGCGCCACCTCCATTAACTGGGGGATATCAGCGAGCGTGATGCCGTCATCTGGGACATGGAGAGGTGCTTCCTCGAGACCGCCTGCGGGAGAGTTAGGTGCAGAGTCGTCTACGATCTTCACCTCGGTGTTATTGCGAATTAATGGGGGTCGTCCAAACTGTCCCAGAACATTAATGTCTAGAGTACCTGGGGATCGCAGCTGTGCGCGGGATGGAGGAAGTGATGAATTCGATCCGGGTTGAGAGGGCTGTCGACCGGGTATAAGGTTAGGAGGAGGTCCTCGCTGAGGCTGGGGTGACTTGATGTCTTGTTGAGAACGCTGCGCGGTTACAGGTTCCGAAGGCTGCACTGTCCTGCCAGCAGGACTCTCTACGACAGTCGATCTCCTGGGTAACCGTGCCGTAGCTGATAGTTTGCGATCGAGATGAACCGATTTCATCCGCATGATATCACCCGAGTTGCGATAAGGATCTTGATCACCACCTTTGGGATTGGGTGCTGTCGAGCTGGCTGGCCTATCGTTCAGCGAGAAAGGGCCTGCGTGACCAGGAAACATACCTGGTGAGAGCGGCACGACACCCTGTTGCTTGAGGACAAGGTATAGACGACGAAGAGCAATATTGAGTAAAAAGGCGTACTGTTCCAGACGGGATACCGGTTGGAACCCGCCTCGACAGTTTGCGTGAACGTGGTCAGTGCAAAGTATCACAGAGGGGACGTCGCCGAACGAGGGCGTCTCCTGGACAGACTCCACATCATATACAAATATGCTGACATTTGCGGGGGGCCTGCGTATAACCAGCGACTTGGAATCCTTGTCGGTTTTATCCTTTTCTTTCTCCTTATCGTCCGCAGCCCTGGGTGGCGCAGGGTCTTTTGGGGGTAGTACCGCGGCCGCTTTACCGCAGTTGCTGCAATGCAAGCAGTGCGAGTGCCACCGCTGATACGTTCCCAGGCGAACACAATCCTCCTCGACGGCCAGAGAACACTTTACACATCGATCTGAGGGCGGATTGCTGACGGAGAGTCTTGAGGGGGAGTTGGCGGAGAATGGAGACTCGCCAGCTAGTTCCGGTGCGAGACTCCTATATCCGTAGGTGACCCCTTGAGTGCCAAGATTGGCCCCGTTGGCTTGTCCCACCACTTCACCACCACCACCACTCTTGATGATCCGGCGCGCAGCTGGATCCCCACTCTGCACCGCAAGGAGATGTAGCTTGTCCAAGAAAGACGGCATGGCTTCCCTGACGCTCTGCTCCCGCTCCAGCTTGAGGGCACCCGTCAACGCGATGCGAATGAGGATCTTGAGATAATGCGCTATGCCGGTCACGAGTGCCAATAGCTCTTGGGTCATGCCTATACGACGGGAACCCGTTTCTTGGGTGCGAGAGAGCAGCGTGAAGAGATCGACGGTTTTTCGGCAAAGCATGCGAGCCTCTCGGACATGGGACATGCCTGAAACGTGACGTAAGACAGATGGCGGGCAGATGAAGCCAAGACTTACCTTTGAAGTTGAGTCTAGCACAATGGTACTCAAGATCGTCGATGGTGCCAAAAAGGACCTCGACGTGGAGAATGAATTTCTCGGCCATCCTGATGGCATCAAGATATTGCCCGTTGCTGACCTGCCGTAACATATCCGATATGCATGCAGCACTAGATTCCTCGAACGCAGATAGGACGCTGAGGAAGGAAGATGAATAGCGTGCGGATACGATAGTGGAGCAGACATACGTCCAGATGCGGTATACAAGCTGCTCCATCCTGACCTGCTTTTCTTTGAGAGACATGGGTGATTCGCGCTTTTCCTCCTCGACGTACAAGGGCTCGAGCTCCGATCCATCGATGATTGAACCGGTTGATCTCCGCGACACGACTTTGACGTTCCAAAACTGCATGGCTGAATGAGATAGATCGGGCAGGGATCGAAGAGGGGTACCTTGTTTATCATGTAACACTCTGGGTGCCAACACTCGTCCCTCATGTTGCGGTTGATCTCGACAAACTGTTTCAAGATCGCGCTGCTGCAGCCAGCGCATTTTGTGGCGAAACGGGTGGAATAATGAAAGTGGCAATAGACATCGCCATCGTGTTCGTAGTAAGAATCCTGAGGGCCGAAGAGAGTCGGACATAAGGAGCAAGTGAAGTGTTCCACGTGGTACTTCTTGTCTGAGGGATAATAAGTGGGAGGGGGAGAATCGGAGAGAGAGACGGACTGCAAGCGGTGATGTAGCTGCCACGTAGAGCGAGGCCACATTTGGCGCAGATGAGGTTGAGACGACGGAAGTAGTCCCGTTCGCAGAGGGGCTGCTGCTTGCCATCTGGGCCATCAATGGGGAAGAACTTTGCTGCGACGACATCGCCGCAGTCCTGGGGGAGAGTGAGCGGGGGTGGGGGAGATGGGGGAAGACGCACGAGACACTTGAAACAGTTGAGGTGGAATACAGTACCGAGTGCGCGGACGAATGCGCCCTGCATGGGGAGTGCGCAGGCGGAGCATGGGCTAGGGGAAGGGTGTTACGGGGAAGGGGGCGGCGAGGGGGGGACTCACGAGGAGAGGTTGGCGGAGGTTGCGGAGGAGGTGGAGGTGAGGGGGCCGCCCTTGTTTGGGGAGCTGGAGCCGGAGGAGGCGGAGGCGTCGGAGGTTGTGCTGTTTCGACGCGTCCTGGCGGGGGGCAGGTCGGAGGTGGGGGTGCGGAGGGACAGGCTGTTCGGGGAGGCCGGCCGGCTGGCGGAGAGGAAGGCGGGGGACGGGGGGAGGAGGGCGGGGTCACGTGGGCTTGCGGGGGTGTGGCTGAGGTCGTCGCTGCGTGCATGCGGGGGCTGATCGGGCTTGGGTGCGAGGTTGTGTCGTGCGAGGTCGTGGGTGGACGAGAGCGTCGAGGCCCTCGTCGGGAAGTGGGGGCGATCGGGCAGGCGGGCGGGGCTGACGGGGGGCGCGGAGAAGGGCCCCGGCTGGTGGCCGAGGGCGTCGTTGCGGAGACGGGCACCCTCAGCATCAGAGGCCATGATGACGGGAGCGGGGCTGATCCACGACGACCCCCTGCGAGCCGTATCGGCCCACGTTCACACCCCGACACTCCGCCCACCTCGGCATCCCTCGGCATCCGCGTCCGACCGGCATCGCTCCCCTGTCCCGCCGAGCGTGTGCGTCGTCCTCCGAGCCCAGCATATAAACCCAACGGCGCGATGGCGAATACCCCAGCACAACATGCACCCGTACTCGCACGTCTTCCTCCACCGCGGCCCATCCCGCCTCTTCTGGTTCGTCCTCGGCGCGGGCGCAGCCACCTGGTGGCACTCCTCCGCCCGCTGGCGCGACCACCGCGCCCAATACTACGACTGCGTCATGCAGCGCCGCGTGGCCGATGCACCCCCCAGCGAGTCCACCCCCGCCCCGTGGAGCCAGCAGCACGACGACCGGGACCGCTTCAGGAACCTCCAGAAGCGCGCGGCCGAAACGGTCCGTCCCCCCGTCCCCCCTTTACAGCCATCCTGACCCACCCCAGGCCGCTGATCTCTCCGAGTCCACACTCGATTCCATCCTCGCGGGCGCCGAGTCCCTCAAGGCGGTATGTCCCCCGTCTCCCTCCCACCCCACAAGGCTCATTCGCTCAGAAACTTGCCGAGCTTCGCGCCGAACGCGAGCGTCTCGAGGCCGAAAAAAAAGCCGGCCCCCAGGCTGCCTGAACACTTGCATCGCCCCGATCATCTGTAAACAATCTCCCCACTCACAGCATAATTGGATCGTATCTCTGTAGCTATTTATCGATAGCCATGTGCCCACTATTTACACTTCCCTTTGTACGTCACTTCCCGGCCGCTCTACGGACCCGTGTGGCGCTATAAAGTCATCCTTTATTAACCCTCGCGGCCTACACCTCCGTTTCTCCCCCCGCTTGCGTGCGCTGAACGTAATCCGGCCGTTGTGGATCCAACTTACCCTGTTCCTCCGCTGCAATTTGACACATCATCAGTGACTCCTCAGCGCACACATTCCGATCCACTCACGCGTCGCATGCCAGAAATAGATAATGAGTCCGACGATGACAACGGCGAATGCGGGGAAGTACAGCCAATATGGCGAGTAGTGCTAAACCAATTTTCAGGGATTGACTCCCTCCGGAGGGACATGCTTACAAAAAGGAACAAGCCTGGGAGCAGTCAGCACCGTCATACACTCACACCATGTCACTCACCAAACAAGAGCCCATAGAAATCACTCGTCAGCAAACTGATGTTGTAAAACGGCGACGAAGCAGAGCGGTACAGCATAGGTGCAGTCGTATACAGAATGAACATGGCTAACAGAACAATCAGTACAACACATTCCTTCTGTGCGTAAACCACTTACCAGCGGTATATGCCACCAAGAATCCACCTAAATGAACTCTGAGGATCAGGGTACAACCGAGCTTTGGCGGACTTACCGGTCGCACCATTCCATGACGCACTCATCCACTCACGGTGCTCAATGATGGCCGCTTGAACCCCATTCACCATCGTCCCCCACAGGCCCATCTGCCCAACGACCTGTAGCATTTTAGTGCCATTCGAACGCTGCAATGAATCGCGTGTTTCACCTCATAGAGAGGCCGTTTCCTCACGAAGAACTCCTCGGTGGCATTGGCTGGAAGGGTACAATATCAGGTGACATGTGGCACGACAAAGAGTATCACTCACTAAAACCATACAACGTCGCACCGATAATCATAAAGGCATCACCCAAGCCCTTGTTCATGGCAGGGTAATTTTTGTCCGTAATGAAGTCGGACGACACAAGCATTCCAAGCCCACCAATGCACACGAGGATACCCTATCTCAGCGATCCACATCAACACCATGAGCTCGATAAAATGACGCCACTGACCAACATTTGCGTCCAATGGTATTTGGTACGCTGATAAACCCAACAAAAGAATATGCATACAGGTATTGCCCAGCTAAAGAGAAACTATCAACTCTCTGAAGACGGATATCAAAAAGACCTACGCGTCGAGGAGCATGCATGACAACAAGTCGGTATAATTATACGCCTGGGAAGCCTGTGAGCACAAACACAGTGATCGCCGATATATCATACTTTGACCACGAGGAAATTCCCCTCCACGTCGCAACACGCAAGAATGAAATCTGCAGAGGTCATCAGACCTGACAGACGAATTTCCCGAGACACTCACATTTCCATCCATCGCGAAAGATCATCCGGCCCCACCCACGCACACCATCTGTTGTACAGATTATCAGTCACTCCGACCGACCTGTGGGAGACACGTACATTGGTATATCGTATACGGCGTATACACACAAAACAACGAGAAATACCTGCCAGATCTTGCGTGAGTGCTATCGCGCCACCCCAAGAACCGATACGCACAAAAACCACGTCTGCGTCGTGGGCAGAGACCAATTCCTATTCACCAGCTCCGTCGTGGTAACGTTGGTGACCGTGATGCAGAGCGAGACGACCTGCCCGGCGACGAACGAGAACAAGAACCGCTTCGTCCAGAGACTCTTCCAGCGGGCCCAGAAGCTGTACGCAAAGTCGCCCAGGGACGTGTACACGATCGGCGGGCGGACCTCGACTGGCAAGGGACTCTCCTCGGCTAGCGCAGGCCGCACGGACCCAGTATCATCCGCGTAATCGCGCTTGCTGTCCAAGGATCGCTGAGACATGGAAAGGGGGACAAAAGATCCGCATCAGCGGCTTCTCAGAATTTATGACCCGGCAGCCGGACGAGTGTGAGAACGAGCCGATTAGCAGGCATGACGAACGTGAGAGCGAGTGGGCGAAACCCTGCCCCAAGCCAGAGGACGCATGTGGTGTTAGACTTGCGTCAACTAGACTTGTGTCAACGCGCAAGGAACAGGGCAGGCTAAAAACATTCTGCGACGCGAATGTGCTCTGTGCAGAGTGCCTCAATGATGTCCCACTGAAGCAAGCAAAGTACAATCCAAATCCAATAAGCAACGGGCTACAGTACTCGATAGCTACGTCCTCTCCTGGAAGAATCGCTGCATCCCACGTCAGGCACTGTCCATACAAGATGGCAGCAAACTCACCTTGAGATGCTTCAGCTGCCACGTACACGTCAACACTAGCACCACGATCTGCAGCAGGCTGTACCACACCGCCTTGGAATTGGTTGCCTCGCTCAGATCACGGAAGTCGGACTCGCGCTCCCGCTGGTACTGCTGCTCCCGGCGGATGTCCTCCAGCTTCTGGTTCAGGTCGCGCACCTTCCCTGCGAGCTCCGACACATGGCTCCGGTCACGGTCGACGTCCGTCTTGGTGTTCCCAACGACGATGTCGAGGTACAGCTTGATGTGCGTGTTCGACCACCAGGACGTGTAGTTTGTCGACAGGCATATCTGGTGGTCGCCCGACTCGTGCGAGGTGAAGGTGAAGCGGCTGTCGGGCGGTCCACGTGTTTGCACGACGGAGTGGCCGGACTCCATCTCCTGCAGACATTGTGAGCATGGATATCGAACGAGCGAGACACCCCGGACGCACCTCTACCTCGACGATGATACCAAGGTCCGGTTCCAAGACATAGCCTTGCGCCTTTTCTTGCCACTCGAGTGCCCGGTAGTGTCCTGGAAATGAGCGGTCAAGGATGCCCTTGTGCGCCGTTGGACTACGTACCCTCAACGGCAGTGTCAGAAGGAAGCTCCTCGATGAAACACCGCTTCTCGTTCGCGTCCAGGTAGAAATGGAGGGCATTGGAAACTGTCAAAAAGTGTAACAAGGGCAATAGGAAACTTGCAGGGCGCAATGCGAGCATCCTGCGATGGTAGGCGTGGGCGTAGTATGGCCAAGTGGTTTCTTTGCCGATTTGCCGACATCGTGAAATTGTATTACATCACGTGAACACCAGTACCTCTTGAAAGATTGAACACGGTTGAACTTCAACCTATTCCTCGCTAAAACCTCGAGTGTGTCACTTTAATAACACTACGACACGAATGCATAGATGGCCGCCAATAAACGGCCTGATATCCTTATTCCGAGTATTTCCGATGAAGATCTCAGGTTCTGGTTAGAGCGATGTTGTCGGGATGACGTCCATCGATGCCGACGATGATTGGTGTCTAGTCCCGGTTCCGCGTTGAAGCCAAGCCCGGCATGGATACCACGTTGAAGTCGCGGACGATGGTGTGGCAGCCGATAGGTGTGACCCGGGTCCGACTTTTTTTCATGCCTCGGGCGCATTTCCTTACTG
The DNA here is from genome assembly GCA_038089115.1 of Fistulinella cinereoalba. NCBI lineage: Eukaryota > Fungi > Basidiomycota > Agaricomycetes > Boletales > Boletaceae > Fistulinella > Fistulinella cinereoalba. Next base: position 12,566 of record JBBPKG010000213.1, on the reverse strand, counting down.
TGCTTGGTATGAAATGCAGGTACCGGGAATGTACTCGTGCCTTGTCAATCGCACCCACAATCCACTATACATTCTCACTTGCCGCATGGCCCCTTTTCTCGCCCCTCCTTGCTGCAAACTAGCCTGACTTGCTGGCGACTGAATTCAATACTGGCTTGAGTGTGCCCACACAACGAAGAGGAACGGAAGAAAGGGGTATATACTCTACCAGTAATTATTTTTTCATCGATCAACGACTCACACTCCCTCCGTGGAACCGCAATACCATGACTGTGCGCAAACGCCTCGACGGTTGCCATTGAGGCAAGGACTTCAATTCATCGGACGACCACGACGTGGTCCTAGAACAAACAGCGGAACACCATAGACATGACGTTGGCTCGTTCTCTCCAGATGCCAGGAAACTTCCCAAGTAGACGGGCGCGCGTATCGAGCACTGAATCGCTATATAGCAACTCCGAGCGATATAACCCTCTGGTTCAACTCGGACGGTGTGAACCATTCAAGTTCAAGTTCAGGTTCCGCACACGGCGCGCGAGGGCGCCCGCGAGTAAGTTTTCAACACCCTCGAGACAAACCTCTTTGGAGTTCGTTGTAAGCACTCCGGCTTACGCAGATCCCAGTATCTACTACATATACCGCCTGTGATACTGAATGGTACCCATTCAGTATTCCTGCCTTTTGGCTTAGTGGCTGAGCGTGGCGGTCCGGTCATTACATTCGTATACCATTGGGGTGGTACCGTAACCTTCGCAAATCACTACTAGAGGACATCTAGCACCCGCGCACACTGCTCACAAGCCTGTTCAATATCGCTGGTGTAATTTCCTCTACCTGTACGGTGATTAGGCTCTCCGTAGCGACCCGTCTATAAGCCGCCACATGTCCTAGGTGCTTCGTGAGCAATAACGCCCCGAACGGCTGCTTCAGTCGGGAGATGGCCCGGTATGCTCGTGTCCGCCTCTCCGTTTGCGTTACCGAGGACGGTGGTCGAAGAGATGCGACATCTTCCGTGGTTGGGGTCGTGGGCCATCCACCGAATGTTATCCCAAGGCGGGTGATGTTCATGAACCATGCAGCCCGGGTTTCCGGAACGGTCGATACGACGTTGGAATGACCGGTAACTGGAGTTATGCCCATACCAAAGCCAGCAGTCGACTGCATGACGGCACCCTCGGATAAAGTTTCTGTCGTACTGCTACCGACAGGCTGTCGGTCAAGCAGGAAGTCGATCCAAGGATAAACAAGATATAGGGAATCAAACCGAGAGAGGTCCTCGTTCGTGCTAATTTCAACAATACCGAGCGCGACCGTCTGTGCACGGAACATGCAGGGGGATCCTTCCCGAGTGGACGCTGGCCCAAGCTTGAAGGTGATGCATGGCAACTTCATGCGTTGCCCAACAAAGAACGGCACGGAGAGTTCGTCTAGTTGGTCATACAACTGCATCACCAGTGCTGCATTAAGAGAAGAGGCCGACAATTTTGCAGCGGCAGTATCCAGTTCGACTGATCGGATGATCTGCGGAACATGTGTCGTTGGCAGTCCACTGAACACGGCGATATCTGTAGGAAGACAGCTATTGAAACTGCTAGATCGTCCGGTCCATGCGAGGATACTTGCATCGCCCGAGCTGGTGAGCAGCTGTGCCAAAAGTTTCCCGAGCGCCTTGTCTCCTTCACCATAAACAATGGGTAAAGAGATCGAGAATATGCCAAGTAGAGAGTAGGCCACATCCTCCACCCGCGTCGTCTGTCGTGTTGAAGCTAGACGAAGCTTATCCCGTATATCATCAGGACCGGGTTGAAGTGCCCTCAAGGCAAATGCTGATACTCCTGTGGCCGCCTCCATTTCCGAGATTATTTCAGGCGACTCCTTGTGATTGAAAATATCGAGGTTCAAATACGGGGTCCAGTCTCTGTTGTAGAAACGAACTACCTTTGATGCATGGTATTCCTGGAGTGTCCATGCTCGGCGGTTCCAGATGCTCCTCACCAAATCACCCCGTTGCGACGGAGAGTGAATATCGTGAAGGAGAACAGCCGTTAGGGCGGATCCTTGGTACCAATTAAACATAAGAACCAGTGCCTCTTGGAGTACATGATGGTCCGCTTTGTTTATACAGCATGTGTCGCTCCACGCCCAGTGGAATCCAGCGTCCCGCACGACTCTGCAGAACGTTTGTAACTTGTTGTGAGCGGGAGATTCATCAAGGTCGTATATCACAATGTGAACGACCTTCTCGAATAGTGGTTCGTTGTCTACCCACTTGTGTGACAACGCAGCATAACGATAGTACTGCGCAACCTCTTGCCGGATGCGAGCATGATCAATGGTCGTAGCCGTGGTCAGGATGAGTTCTGTGTAGATAGGTAATAATTCGAATGCAGCAGCCTGCTCAGATTTCTTGCAGACGCGTCCAGAAGTCGTGTTGATAAGCACTGGCGGTGATTCGCGGATGGCGTGCTGTACGGCTCCGCGGATTACTTCTTTCGTTGTGGCATAGAGTTGACAACGCACTATGAGATTGGATTAGCAAATAGAGTATAGTACAACACCGTCACGCTCACCGCGAACCGATGAATCAGACGACGTCGACATTTTCAAGAGCATCATTTCGAACGCCTCCAAGGCAGTCTGATGGCGCCCTGCCCCATGCAATGCGGTATATCTTTTCTCATAGCCAAATGGCGAAGACGGATCAAAGGTGATGATCTATCGTTTTTCTCAACAATAAGATCCTGAACTACAAAATTGACATACTTCATTGGCATTATTGAGCACATCTACCCACAGGCCTCTTGCCTCATATGCCTGGCTTCGCTTAGTAAGCAGGGGTATGGGATTCCCGGAATTCAGAGACAATGCCACTGAAAAGAGTGAAATGGCCTCATCATATTGTTGGCCATTCATTGAAGTGTCCCCAAGGGCTTCCGACCTGTCACAGCACCGAGACTTGAATTCTAGAAGGGTGATCAGATAGGCAATTACACTTAATATAGAACTGCTAACCATGAGTCCACTTAATCTGCTCATTCTCTGTGTCCTGCGGCAATTCATGTGTCATCTGGTGAAAACACTCGGTAGCATCCACCATGTAGTCCATTATTTCGAGGTATTCACATAGAGCTCTGTATATTCTAAACTTTGAGACCTTGAACTGAGATAATGAACATTAGCCTCCCGACACGTGTCAGCGAGATACTGATATTTACTTCACTGGCAGTCTCCAAGACACTCCTCCACGACCCACTAGCTAGTCCTGACCTTGCCCATTTTCTTAATACCACATCGCAGTCCCAAGGTGACAGTGGATCTAACATCGTCACCTAATAATACTGCATTGACAGGGGCTGCCCTCCGCCAAACTAGAATGGCGTACCCGATTCGCATCATCTAGCGCATCTGCCCAAAACTTTTTGGCCATATATATCTTGCTTCGTTTGACGAGAATATCCGGTAGATTAGCGGAATCGAGGAATAGTGCAACCGAATATTGAGTAATTGCTTTTTCGTAATGTTCGATCTTTGCTGCCAAATCTCCCTCCTCTACTAGCTTTATAGCGCAGCACTTCTTGAAATCTAAAGTCATGTCCAACGAAGGCCGGCGAGATGACGTGGACAAGTCACCTAGGAGCCATTGCACTTGCTCACGGTGCAATTCTGTTTTGCAGCTTTGGCCGTACAACTCCAAGTCATCCTCCATTCGTCGCAGACACTCTACTGCATCCGCTATGCGTCCACTCTTTTCAAGCTGTTCACACACAGCTCGATAGATCACGAATCTTGGGACCATAAACTGAATTAAACAAAAAAAAATTCAGTCAATCGC
>JBBPKG010000212.1:11160-40422 GCA_038089115.1 Fistulinella cinereoalba | reverse complement strand
TTGAAGGTTATTCGAATACCACCCGTAAGTGGTCTTGCCCGTGGTATCCCATCTCCCCGTTGCTCAGTTTCTCTCTCCAGTCGGTACTACCTTGTCGGCACCAGGAGGACCCACTTCGGTGCTTTTACTTCCAGGACAATATACATCTTCGACGAGCCCACAACTTCTTCATGACCTTTTAACCTCCTCTTCTGCTTCCTTGTCTTCTTCGGCTGGGTTTACCAACTCGAGCTCGGTCTCGTTGCCGCTTAATGTTGAGCTCCAACCAGGCATTGCAGTCTACCCACAGACATTCTACTCTGGACCGGGGTCATATACTGAACTGTCGACTTCTTCGATGACAAACGTATCTACGCTCAGCGCATCATCATTGGCGCTTTCCGGAAATGTTTGGGCAGAAGTTTCTACCGGCACCAACAGCCGACTCATTCTCTGGAGCTCGGTTCCCGATATCAGCCAACTCCCTCAAACCGCTTCAGGCTCGTTGTCTCTTGTAAATATGCAGTCCACTGCGTGTTCTCCACCTTGCTCTGGAAACGGTGTCTGCTCTGCCTCGGGGACCTGCATGTGTCCAACTGGGTTCAATGGCACATCTTGCGAGTCGTGTGCCAAGGGTTATTATGGACCGTCCTGCAAGCCTTGTTCCCCAGGCTGCACGACTTGCGATGATGGTATCACTGGATCCGGTTATTGTCTAGCTCCCATTGCGACGAATCCCCCTTCCGGCTGTAATTGTGTCAATGGGCAGTGCGGGTCAAATGGTGAATGTTCTTGCCTCCCCGGCTGGACTTCAGCGTCGAACGGTACCCAATGTGCTGCATGTGCCTCTGGCTTCTTCCTTGATACCAACGGAAACTGTGAAGGTAAGTCGATTCGCAGTGTTTTATGGGACTTTTCGTTGAATTTACCCTACAGTGTGTGCGCTTGGGTGCGCTGAGTGTGCCGATGGATCGGGTGATTGTATCACTTGCAAGTCTGGTTATACCCAGGACTCGAGTGACCGTACACTTTGTGATATGCCTCCGCAGAAGACTTCCAGTGGTACCCAGTGTCCTTCGGGTAGTTATAGTGCTGGATCGTCTTGTCCGCCATGTGCTCCCGAATGCCAAACATGTACAGGATCGACGTCAAACGACTGCGTCATCTGCGCTTCCGGGACCTATTCGCTCAACGGCAGTTGTGTACAAACGAACAGCGGCGGGGTCTGCCAGGGCTCGTCTCTGATCGCCAACAACAACAAGCACGAGTGTGACAGTAAGCTTTGTTGGTTATCTGCTGTTGAACATTACTCACGCCTTTTAAACAGGCTGTGGTCCCAAGTGCACGTCGTGCCAAATTCCGAATTTCAATGTTGGATCGACAATCAACCAGGCTCAGTGCACAGGGTGCTTGCCCGGTTATGTGATATACCAGGGTGCTTGCGTGCCAAGTTGCCCCTCAGATACTTTCTTGTCCCCCACGGATAACCTTACTTGCACTGGTTCGTCGCCGAACGAAGGATCCTCGACAAGTTGACTCACTTTCGTCACAGCGTGTTCTTCGTCGTGTAGCAGCTGTGTTGGCAGTGCCAACTACTGTCTGACATGCAATAACGGGCTGCTCGCCTCTGGCGGTTCGTGCGTCGGATCTTGCCCATCAAACTCGTTCAGTTCATCCGGGAACTGTGTGCCTTGTCACCCGGATTGTGCTACGTGTTCGGGTGGATCCTTTAGCCAATGCACGACCTGCAACAAGAATCTTCCAGTCCTCACAAATGGCCGTTGCCTAGCTACCTGCAGCCAGAATCAGTACTTCGACACGACGTCGTCATCATGCCAGTCGTGCGATGGGAGCTGCGCCAGCTGCTCGGGCTCAGGTCCAAACAACTGCCTCGCCTGTTCAAGTTCTAGTCACGTCCTCCGTGGCGGGTCCTGTGTTGCTGCCAATTGCAGTAGCGGAAGCAATGTTGTATCGGGTCTAGGCGCCTGTCTCGATGAACTTGTCATCGTTCCTTCCAGCTCTTCCTTGCCGCTTCCAACCATTCCGGGTATCTCGACGGCAACCAAGTCAAAGATTACTCTTTCGTGGTGGGAAATCCTTCTCATGACACTTGGCTGTGCCTTTATTTTCGTCGTGATCCTGTTCCTCTGGCGCCGTCATGCTCGGAAGCAACGTGCCAAGAAGACGGCCGCCTTTGCCGCTGCCAAGGACCTCGACCACAAGTCCAACTGGCGAAAGCGCCTAGCGCGTTTCGGTGGAAGGCTGTTCGGACATGCGCCTGTCTCACCCCCAGATGAGGAGGAGCTTACGTTGTGGAAGTTGCGTGCTGCGGAGGAGGCGCGCCATAATCAGGAGCTGGAAAAGCTCATCGAGGAATATGCGCTCGCCCCGCAAGGGGTGAAATCCCACGACAATGCTTCATACCGCTCCAACCGGCTATCTGGGAACTCTATCTATTCTGAAATCACCGGGATGCCGCAGCGTGGACCCGAACCCCGGCAACCTGTGAAGACGAACCCGTCGATGTCGCGATTCTCTACGACCACGTTCGGCTCCTCGGCTCCCAAGAAGCCCAGCTTAAAGCGAAGAGAGCCGCTCATGCCCGAACTCCCTACTGCGGCTGAGGCGTACGCTTCCACCATTCGGCAGTCGACCGGCGGATCAAGTACAATAGCGCCCATGGACACGGGCGGATCACGCAACCCCTTCCATAAATGAAACAGTTGTGTTTGCATTGGACAAGTGCTTTTTTTTGAGTTCACCACATGGATAATTCAACGCAAATAGATCGGGCTTGTTTCAACGACTAGCATTTCATCTGGCTGCCGACACGAATGTATCCCCTTGCAACTGTCAGTATAGTGTATCGATTAACCCTCTTTGTCGGACTGCATCATTTAGTAAGTGGTAATATAGCAACAGTTATGTAGTACAGCATAATCAACGGCCGGAAGTGCGCCAATTACGTATCATGAAGGTGCCTTGACCCTGGACAAGCGGCTGAGTTGGCAGATTGGGCGAGTTTGACCAACCTTGGTCGCGTCCGAGACCAGTGACTGGCAGTGTCTTGATCGGGTCCATGTGCATCTGCACAGCGCTCCAAGGGCAGTTGACCAATTTACCACCAATATATCTGGACATGCCCGCACTGTAACGGCGTTCCAGTCAGCCGCCCCCCTCGATTGTATTGGTCAAGCGCCGACTGTTTTAAGCTCATGACCGCACAACGCCTCATTTCGGTTTCCCTCCCTTCTTCCCGCTCCCCCGCAGTTCTTGAGCCTATCACGACGTGATGGTCATGTCTGTCAGTGCTGTCGTGGGCATCGGCAGACCAACCCCAAAGCCCTCGTCTTCCCAGGCATGGTATCACGAACTCCCCGGCTCCATCTGCGGCCCCGAAGACGGCCCCTGGCCACGCGCCTTCACCCGGCTGGGTCCCTCCGAAGCATGGGCGAAACTCACCGGCGCATCCGACCCGCAGAGCATGCCCTACGGCGACCCCTGTGGACGCTGGCGTGCCGACGCCGTCAACTTCCAGCCGTTCTCGGGGAGTCGGAGCCAGGACCGGTATGCCATGGAGCGGATTAATGTCGGCGGGCGGACCTGGGTGTTCACCGCCGTGTTCGATGGCGAGTACTTTCTCTGGCGAAAGCGGGTCGTCTGCCCGCTTCGTTCATTTTTCTCTCTTTGCGTTGCGGTTTGTTGACAGGTTCGACATTGTTTGTCATGCAGGACATCTCGGGGACGCCACGGTCGCACATGCGGCGTACCACATGCCCATTATCGTTCGAGAGTTTCTCGAGGACATCACACAGCGGCATCGTGGGCGAGTCGTGCCCCCGCCGCTCATTGCCGACATGTTTAGCCATGCAATTCGGTCATTTGATGATGCTATTGCGAACGATGTCCTGGACCTTTTTCCCGGTGGTCTAGAGTCCGCCAGGCACATGCCAGACGCAGAGATACACGCGATCCTCAACGACCATGCCACGGGCGGGCTCAACTTCAAGAAGGCGCGGTTGTGTATGTACGGCACGACCTCGCTCGTAGCGCTCATCGACCCTGAGCATGAAAATCTATGGTTAGCAAATCTCGGCGACTGTCAGGGTGGTATGTGGGCAGAGGCTTCGCTCATATTACTGACATGCTCATATCCGTGGTGCCGTGATCAGTCATGATTTCAGAGACGGAGAACCGAACATGGCATTTCGAGGTGCTCACGACGAGTCATAACGGTGAGAACAAGGGTGAGGTGCAACGCGTAAAGGGCGAACATCCAGGCGAGCCTGAGTGCGTTGTCGATGGACGCGTGCTCGGTGCGATCGCGCCTTTTCGATGTACGTTTTGTCAGGGTTCTCATGGCTTCCGGCCCGCACTGCGTTTCGACATGCTTACGTTCCCATCACTCTGGTATTTCGCCGGCAGGTATTGGTGACACGCCATTCAAGCAACCGCCCGAGTTCACGCGGCGTATTCTGTATAACCTCTTTCCCGGGGACGGCCCCGATACCTCCCCATGGGAGGAGTTTCTCGTACGAAACATATCGCCGCCGTATATATCTGCCATGCCTGAAGTAACACATTACCCACTGGACGCATCGCCAAAGCGGCGTCTGCGGAAATACCTCGTATTGTCATCAGATGGCTTTACTGACATCTGTGGGGAGGGGCAGCGCAATGTGATTGAGCGGTGGTTAGAAGGTATGGAGTCGCGGCCCGAGTGCCTGGGTGGGTCGGACTGGCGAGACGATGAGAATATGGCGTTGCGGTTACTTTGGCAGGGTCTTGGAGGGGACGCGGAAAGTGTATCGAGGGTGTTGACGCTCGACTTGGACGTACCTTGGTTGGATGACATCTCGATCGTCGTTCAGGCGCTCTAGTATGATGGATAACACACTAGTCATATTTCCTAATATTGTTGTGCCATCTGGCCTTCACTCTGTATATATGTGTATCTCAACTCTTCGATCATGGTCGCGGTCGTAAATACGGCCTGCTGTCAATTGTTAATAAGCGGTAACTTTTGGCACTGAAGTGTGAATCAGTAACGTTAATACTGAACCTTGACACGCATATTTGCTTAGCCATCACTCCAAGAAGTTGAGTACAGTCCGGTGAGTGGAGATCGCAAAAAAAAATCGCAGCTGCTACAAGTTCTATTACTGTACACTGTTTTTGCGCCCAACGACGCCAGGCAGTCGCAGACCGCGACATGGCTGTAAGTATTCATTCGGCGTAATGTCGCAATTGTGTGATAATCGGCCCACGGACTGTGCTTAGAGCGTCGCTTCAACTTGGTGTTTGGGTGACGTCATAGCCTCTGCCTGACCGCTCTCCGGGCCGGGAGATCCACGCTGGAAATATTCGGTGTAATATGGATGCAGGGCCGCGAGCGACACATTTCTCTCCGTCCCTTGGGCTTTTGATATTCTTGCCGGTTGGTACCACCCAAAGACGGACCGGTTTCTGATGGCCCACGCACCTCTCACAACCAAGAAGGCTATTGCGGGGAAAAAGAATGCGATAAGAACCCAGGATGCTATGTCACCCGGATAGCACCATTGGACCAGGAAAGCTGCGGTGAAAAGAAATACACTAAAAAAGCGTGCTCAGAGAGATGTTCTACGGTATACAGCGCACTCACCCCCATGCAAAGAACGCGTGCGGCAAGCTGTAAGTGATGGCCAGCGTTTCGAGACCGTACTCTTCATGCCACGAATTATGCAAGAGTGCCGGCTGCTGAAGTCAGAGATCTCAGACACGACAAGTGGGTATAAATACAAACAATTTCGAACGGGGCATTCCTCGCTTCCATGTCACCATGTCTCAAAAGCACCAAACTTATGATGACACACGACAAGTTTGCTCCCAGGGACAGATAACTAAGATAATACTGGGGCAAGTTGGGTTCCCGAAGAAACCCGACGTTCACGTTCGCCATCACCGCTGCCTGCAGGTTGCTCGTTATTTTTTAGGGTCTCATGAATACAATCCACCTACCAGCACACTGGTCACTTGGAGCTCTAAATTCAGAGCGGAGACGAATATATTCCACTTTTCTTTGCTCGCAATGCCGTCAACAACAATTCCGTGCAGCAGCCGTACATTGTTCGCAGGTGTCATAAACATGAAAGGCGCGACAGTCATCATGAACAGCGAAGGGCGATACTTCCATCCGTAGATCGCTTGGTCAGACCTAAGACGAACACATTTTTCCCCGTGGAAGTTGAGAAAGTAGTTTTGGTCTGAAACTATGAATGAGAAACTCTATAAAAGTGACGGACACGTACAAAATATGTGCATGATCCGACCTAAAGACTTAGCATGAGCTTTACGCGAGCGAATAGGATGTCCAATGCACCAATAATGACGGCGTGGTGTCCTCGGTTCTCTGTCTTCTTGGCTAAGAAAACGAGTAATGAGTATATAGAGTGCTGAACGCATTCACAACCCACGGTCAATTTTCTCAATGATCAATAGGTGACCTTTCAGTTCGTCGGGCTTGAGAGGGAGGGAAGACCAATTTGACGTCAAATGTTCTATTATTATCATCAATTGGACACACATAGGTAGCAGATGCAGGCACTTACCACAAGTAGCATGAAGAATTGTGTCAACCACCTCATCCTTCAATTTCTGAGTGATTTCACAGAAGTTCGGGTAAAGATTCCAATGCGCCCTAGAGTCGCGTTGAATGATGGCCTCCATGATTGGCTGTAGGATGTGAGTTAGGCTTGTTGTCTATCCTGAGCCCAACAACTTACGGGCGACAAACCAGTAATGTGCTTGAATAGCTAGCCCTAGCGATACAAAATTCCGCTCAGGTGAGTGCGTAGAAGACGACGGCCTAGAACTCACCTTGGTGCGCAGGAGAGACGACCCCTCCAACATCTTTGAAAATATCATCGCCTTTCCATCGATCCAGCCAAAAGAGGCATCTGGCCTGTGGATTCACAAAATAATAGTAGCATACCACCCCGAGTTCGTCTACCTTGGGTTCCAGAACTAGCTGAACTTCGGCAGCCTTGAAGGATTCAGTTCCGAAAAGGCTTTGCTCCTTGATCCTCTTTTCCAGTTCAGAGAATAAAAAGTGTCTAAAATATTCGACATCTTCGTGGATTTCTTTCTCGCGTATGTCAACTTCGGTAAACGTTTTCTAAGGGCCCGTAATGCAACCGCGTAATATCACAATCGGCGAATAACGCACTGATTGGCCATGTACAAAGTAAAGAACACCTTCGGGGTGCCGATGGGCTTCCCATCCCCACGGGACATCTCTATACATGAGCGTTCAATGGAGGAATGTATCTCACGAAAATGACACAAACTGGGGCGTCTCGGGGTACTGACATAACATCGCTTCAATGTTGTGATTGCGTTCAAATGGAGGTCTACAATGTATCACATACATGAGTTCCGTGCCCTGTCAAATGATATATATAATCTACCTGGTCTTGCAATTGTCGTATCGGAGTATATCCCTGACTGACATCTGGGAGACACGAAGTCCTGTCGGTATCGACTCCTTGGGTTCACTTGCACTTAATCGAGGAGAAATTCCTTCTAAAGCAGAAGATCCACGAGGTTCCACCTTTTCTTGGGTGGTAAACGGGGAGGGGGAGATGATTGCTCCTTGATCAGATGAAACATGGTGACTCGCACCACGATGCTCTCGGTATAAAGATCGCCCAGTCAAAATTGTGGGCTTGCGAGATCTCTGTGGAACAAAAGATTCCATTGGGAGTGCCGTTCTGCGTGACTCAGTCGGACTGAAGTGGAAGTGAGATGAATCCCCAGGATCTCTGGACGATGTTTGAGTGATCGTGGCGTGAATTGGAGGTCGAGACGGGTGCGTCAGAATACCCAAACTAGGTACATGGCTACGACCATCGGTTTGAATGGGGGTATTAGGACCTGATTGCAGACTAGAGTCCGCTGCAGCTTGCGGTGCGTTTGGAGTAGAGCCGTCCTGTAACGAACAGTCATATAAGTATGACGATCTCGCGAATAGCTTACTGAAGTAGAGGAACCTGGGACAAGGTCACTGGTGTATGGCAAGTCGACGGGAGACGCCGAATTACCTACACGCTCGTCCGACGGCTCAGCAGACGGAACACTCATGGCGCAGATGATGCCACCATGTGGAATGGCTGATAGAGTAGGCAGCCCTTTATGCTGACTAGAGGCTCTTCTTCCTGTGTCTGTACACGGTGGCCGACGAGCGGAAATGAGTAACGCAAACAAGCGGTTTATTAGTTCGTAGGGCGGTGATCGGCGGATGGACGGCAGGAGTAAATTCAGCAAACGACCTAGCAAACGAGTCAATAATCGTCCTACTCTTGACAGAGACATTGGGCTGGGAGGCAGATAAATGAACCAGGATAGCCTTGGGCCTAACCAACAGTATTAAATGGTGACTTAAAGGTGGCGAAACAGCGGAAATCTTCCAACGTGATTTCTGGTCGGGAATGGTCTGGGTCGTCATTTATTGACCATCTACGTAAGTATGATGATACGTGAAACCTTACAAGGTTGGGCGTTGGTTCCTATTCAATCTTTGTTCCCCAGCTAACACCGCCCTAGCACGTTTGATCCGTCAAGGTGTGACTTCATTGGTTGCGAAATGACCAGTAGCTGTGCTTGAATTTCAAGCGTTGGCCCAATGCAATCCGTCGTGGTCTCAGTGATATGGGCTCAACAATTTGAGTACTTTGCTCGAACGGTTGATTAACTTCCTCTGGGTGAGCTGCAAAACTCCGGTGGATAATAGGAAAGTGGGTTTAAGAGGGTCTTCTTTTCATACCGCCTACCGAATACTGACGAGATCACCAGTTCGGACGGTTCCAGAGAGAACACGGCACTTTTTTTTTTGCGTATTAACTTACCTACTACCATGTGCCACTTGGTTCACACTGCGCCAATACTATGCTAGCACACAGTACAGTGTAGCCTGTGCTTGAATTTGAATCACTGAGATGGAATATAACTTATAGTTTGATAGTACGGGCTCACCCACTCGAATACTTTGCTCGAACAGCCAGTTTACTTCCTCAGGGTTCCATTTCTTAGTGAGGTGGGTTTGTAAATACCACCCATTAATGAAATTTTAGTGACTACGAGTACAAGTCCAAGAACTCACTTCTGTTTGTTTTTGTGTGTCCATCCATATTCTGTGGCAATGCAGCGCCGAGTTAGTCAGGAGTGGACCACTGGCTTTCCCCAAGCACCCCCATGGAAATAGACGAGAAGGATCTTGACTATGACTGGGACCATATCAACACTGCCGTTGTTGGAGAAACCCCGAAACGCGCTTCCCAGCACACCATCACTCCTGACGAGTTCGTGCCCGACGCGTTGCAGCCTGCGACAGGCACGAAGAGAAAGGCGCAGGATGGCCACGACGTGGAAGACGATCAAGCCGTCTATGGCGCGTCTCATTTCGGTCAATTTGGAGAGTATATGCGGCGGAAGCGGGCCAAATTGCAGATCCAGAACGCGAACATGCTGGAGTCGGGCACGAGCACGGGACTCGAACCGGCGGCGGCGAGCGGCGAGCGAAAGGGCGACATCTTCAAGGGCATTTCCGTCTATGTGAACGGTTGGACGAAGCCGTCCGTGCAGGAGATCCGGAGACTCGTGCTCGAGCACGGGGGTGTCTTCCAGCCCTACCTCGACAGGAAATCGATCGTGTATGTGCTGATCATATCTGTGGTGGATACGGGGTATAACGACCTTGTGCGCGACAGGACGCATATCGTGACGTGCTCGCTCACGCCAGCCAAGGTCAAGGAGTTCAAGTTAATGAAGGTGGTCCGGCCTGAGTGGTTGACTGACAGTATCGCTGCTGGTTCGCTCCTTCCTTGGACGAGTTACATCTTTCGTCCGGGAGATAGATCGGATCCATCTCAGGGGTCTCATATCGGCCAGACCAGGCTACCAATATTACAGTCTGCCCCACCGATGTCGTCAAAGTCTACGCCCCGTGCTGGCAAGTCCACTTCAAGTTATGACGGTGTAGGCGCAGAACAAGGTGCGAGTCCAGGCGAGCAAGTTGGGCCCGTGCAAGAATTCGAAGGGTCGTCTCGTCCTCTGTACATAACAGATCCCGTCTCGTGGGAGGAGGCTGCGCGTGTCCCGGGGTACGCTGCCCACCGCTCAAATGTGAACGCAGAACGTGTCATGGCGGATCCACAGTGGCGGGCTGCGCATACTTCCATCGCGCCCGACTTTATCGAGGGCTTCTACAAGAACTCGCGGCTACATCATCTGTCTATGTGGAAAGCAGAGCTCAAAGGTCTAGTGGCCGAGGCTCAAGAGCGTGCGGAGAATGGCGCACTTGAGATGGCTCACAGTGGTGGTGGATCTGGCGTGCGAACCAACGCCATCGACGAGCCGAGCATGCAGGGAGCGGAGCTTCTCCACACTTCTCCTTCTCGGGCCAAGGGGAAGCAGAAGGCACGGGACGTGGAGAGAGTCATCATGCATTGTGACTTCGACTGTTTCTTCGTCTCTGCTGGTCTCGTCAGTCGGCCGGAGCTTCGGGGGAAACCCGTCGTCGTTTGTCATTCCCAGGGCAGCCAGGGTGGAGCTTCCAGTACCAGCGAGATCGCTAGCTCGAGTTACGAAGCGCGTACATTTGGTATCAAAAACGGGATGAGGTTTGTTCTCGTTCAAATTCTGCGTCGAAGCAACATATTAACAGTGTATGCTAGTCTGCGACAGGCCCGCGAGCTATGTCCCGAAATTGTCACTATACCTTACGAATTTGACCGGTGAGCTAGCCCGACTGCCTTAGTAGACTGATGTTTCATCTGAGAACCTTGTCAGGTACAAGTCGCTCTCACTGCAGTTTTACACCATCTTGATGCGTCACGCGGACGATCTTCAAGCCGTATCCGTGGATGAGGCACTTATAGAGGTATCCTTGGCTGTTGCGCGCCTCCAGTCTGCTTCCCCGTTCTCTCTCGACGATTTTGCGGCTACCCTCGCTCAGACAGTCCGAACTCAAGTAAGAGAGACCACAAAATGCGAAGGTATGACCAATGCGCCTTGCAGTAAACCTCACCTTCCATGACCCCAGTCAGCATTGGCATCGCGGAGAACGTTCAACTTGCCCGTCTTGCTACGCGTCGGGCAAAGCCCGCTGGGTTGTTCCATCTTCAAAAGGAAGATGTGCAAGCATTCCTCACGCCGCTCGATATCGACGATTTGCACGGATTTGGCCATTCCACACGCGAAAAGGCGAGGGATAAGCTCGGGGCGACGAATTTGGGCGAACTGATGAAACGAAGCAAGGCTCAACTCTGCGCGGCCCTGGGAAAGACTACAGGAGACACGCTCTACAAGGCGATGCGCGGTATCGACGATCGGAAGCTCGAGTCCGACAAACCGCGCAAATCGGTGTCGTGCGACATTAACGTGCGTGGTTTTTTCCTTTGGATGCGCAAGCGACATCTGACGTTAATAATGTTTAGTATGGTATCCGATTCGAGAACAACGAGCAGGCGAAAGAGTTCATCTATCGTATGGCGGAAGAGGTGGCGAAACGGTTGGATAGTATCTCGATGCGTGGTCGCCTATTGTCACTCAAGATTTTGAAGCGTGATCCAAGTGCACCAAAGGAGGCGCCAAAGGTAAGCCGAGTTTGCCATCAAACAAATGGGAGGTACAATGTGTCTGTAGTTCATGGGTCACGGACTCTGTGAATCGTTCAACAAGCAAGTAGCATTGGCGAACGCACAAGGCCAGGCGACTGGCTCCAGCAAGGACATTGGCGATCATGCATGGCGATTGCTCCAGTCGTGGGACTTTGACCCTGCGGAGCTGCGCGGTATAGGCATCCACATTCAAAAATTGGAAAGTTGTCGGGGCGAGGACACTGTCGGCCAAGCGAAGCTATCGTTTGGGGTTTCCAACAAGAAATCTAGCGCAAAGGGTGCAGCGCCACTGCAGCCAGAGATCGGTGATACACCGATGCTCGATGCGCCGGAGCTCGTGGTTCATCTACCATCATCCCAAGACGAGCCTATGCCTGTCAATTCCCCTGTGGGCGAGCCCGTCGGACAGGTCAACTTGCCATCCTTCTCACAAGTCGACATGGAGGTATTGGAATCACTGCCCGAAGATATCCGACAAGAACTGGAGAACGAATATCGCCGTCGATCACGCTCCCCCATGGTGGTCGAGACACCCGCCCCAGCATCCAAAGTCGCAGAGAGGCCGGGTCCGAGCGTGAAACGGATCACACAGCAACTTGCGCCGAAGTCACGCAGCAGTCTCTCGCCAAAGAAGAGCGTGCTGTTCACAAAGCGCGATACGCCTGTGAGTGCGTGTGCGGTGCGGGTCTCCGAGGCCGAACTACGGGAACTGGACATCGACCCGGACGTCTTCGCAGTGCTGCCTGCTGACATGCAGCGTGAACAACTCATCATGGCTCGGCACACCAAAAAAGGAGGCACTTTCAGCGAACGGCGGCTCGTGATCAAAGACAGCACCCGAGCAGTTCCGCGCGAGAAACCCTTATCCACGAAGCCGCCACCGAAAGCACATCATCCGCGTCCGCCGACGCTCAAACAGCAGGGCAAGGAAAGGGGAGAGAAACTCGCCTTTACGGAGGCGGACGACGTACATCGCGTGATTGAGGCGTGGGTTGAACGCTTCGAGAGGCACCCGCCGAACCAAAAAGATATCGATTTCTTTTGCAAGTTCCTGGTGCAGAGCGTCGAGTTCTCGGATGGGGGTATGGAGAAGACGGTCGCCGTAATGCGGTGGTGGCTCGTGCTACTGCGCCGGCGGTGGGATGTGTATGAAGGAGATCGGGTCGAAGGAAATGACGTGACTCAGGGGAGCGCGTCGGAAGTTGTGGCCATGGCTTGGTGGAAAGCATTTCGTGACGTGAAGGACAAAATAAACGTGGCTGCGCGAAAGCGCTTTGGAGGAACTTTGGTGTTGAATTGACCTGGTCATATACCTACAACAGTGATTCCGTAGCTAGCGTGTACCGGATATCTTTCTGACGACGTAACGAGGGCTGTAAGATTGACAGGCCACATCTACTCTTTGTCACCTCGCGCAAGGAACAGGTTGACGGTATGATGTGCACGCCTGGCCTCTGCGATAATGTCAAACGCAACGAGCTTCAATCCTGCCTTCTCGTACGTGGAGCGGATGTCCTCCTGCTTGAAACCGCCTCTATGTGCGACGAGATTATGGGCGTCATGGGGAAATACTTCGTGTGCTGATAGTCCATGCTCAAGGTCTGCGACAAGGAGTGATCCGCCGGGTATCAGACAGGCAGCAAGGTTCTGTGTGACCTTGTCGATGGAGGTGATATGATGGTACGCAGACGCGCACTACGGGGCCAGAGTCATGGGATTCGACGAACGGGCGTCGGAAAGAGGATACAGCACTCACGACGATGACATCAAAGACAGAGGTTACACCCATGCCCTCGAGCGCGGTCTTCAGGTTGTCGTCCGGAGCGACGCAGACTGCCCGCATTTCCTCGGAGGGAATACCGTGATCGCTGACAACCTGATTGTACCGATCGACCATCGCCTGGCTGATATCGACGCCGACAATTGACTTGGGATCATCCGCCGCCAATACGCGGGAGACGAGACCTGCAGGAGGGTCGAGGGCGGACAAACGTTAGAAATATCATGGCTCACCTGTACCGCAGGCGAAATCCATCACGGTCGTGATGCCCTGTTTGAACAATCCCGTCTTCTTCATCGCCTGTCCGATCTCGTCTGCGCGGCGTTGTGCGTCGGGGTGCTCGTCATACGTGTGTGCCGTTGCGTCAAAGTAGTCTCTGTTGGCTTTTTCATAGCTCACCGTCTCGGACGGCTGGGATGCATGATCGCTGGCGGGATCCGCTTGGGACATTTCAGTAGGCTTATAGTGTGTTGACCAGCAAAAATGTGGAAGCGACGACGTGCGATATTATAGTGGTTCCGGTAAATGTTTTGCATACCGTGCAGGATGATTTGATCCAGAATGCAGGATGATTGATTCTCGAACGCGGCGCAGCTCTCAAGTTGTTACGTGATCCTGCCGGCGGCTTCCAAGCGTTGAAGTGTGGCAGTGCGGGCCCGGCTATTGTCCTCATCCTGACCGGGCGTGCTACATGCAATATGTTGGTGACCTGCTTATCGTCGTGATATGAACTGGGATGGCACTAGCGTCAGCAAAAATTCAATTCAAGTCTTTGTTGCCTCCAGGGTGAGGCCTTGAGGACCAAGCCTCTCGTACTAGTACTGACTTTATGGCAATTGGCCTCTGCCTGCGGCAACTGGTTCTCCAGATACTCCAAATCAATTAACCTGCCTTTTCCGACTTGCATTCGCCCAATGATTATTTGGTATGGTTTTCGGTAACATGCTTTTAGCCTCTACCCCTTCAAGTTTCCGCCATCCGCTCCGAGACCACATGTCATCCGCACAAAGCCAATTTCAAAAAAAGTAACGGCCAGAACTCGTATTTGGCGATCACCACTGCTCGATCATATCGGACATGCCAGTGTTCCGCCGGTCGATCAAATAGACTTTTGCCCGTCGACGCCTGAACCACGCAAGACTACACTGGTGAGACACAAGACAATGAGAATCAGTGTACCGACCAACATGTTACAATTGGCCTCAGCCACAGTGTTCAATTTTTCCGCCTTGGCTGCTCGCCGGCTGGGTCTGGCACTTACCGTATCAACTTTCCCCTGCTGCTAAACTGCCGTCACACCATATTTGAGCGTTGCAGTGCTACTATCGAGCTTCAAGTTGCGTTTTTCGTTGTGAGTCATAACCGTCACTAACAGCTTTCAGCGTACATTTTCATTCCTTGAACAACATGTAGCATAGAATCAGCATCAGAAATGGCTGACCGAATACGATACGACTGAACCTTGTTTCCCGCTGGAGCGAGTCATCGATCCTCAGCGATGGAGGGTAAAGTGGCTTTTCTGCAGGGAAAATACGTTCAATTATTAGGCCAGTTCTGCTGGGGACTGACAATCTCGCGTTGGACGACATTAATAAATTAGAGACAGTTTTCTTTATTTCCTCTGTTGGTTTTGTGGCGTTTTGTCTTAGCGTCATGATGTGCAGGTGTGATGTTGGAGCGATGGCATGCTCGGTCGTCGGCGGTGCTCGGAAAACGGATAGCGCTGGTGTGCGCCTCAGCTATTTGATCTTCGGTTTCAACGGGGGGGCTTATGTACATACCCCTGATTTGAAACACCAACGCATTGTGAGTATTTTTTCACCTCTGTAAGAGGTACGGCAGATTGGGCTCATCACTTATGACTGTATGAGTGCAGATCTATCCTGACGTTGGACCTACGAGATATTGGTTAATCCTGGGGTCAGCGGGCTGATCGTCATCCGCCGGCGGCTTCGACACAAGAGTGTGAGACCCTTCGATCGACATTTCCCCTGTTCTCTCGGGATAATATTGGTATGTTATTCCGCATCGATCTCGGAACAAATGTAAACATGCATAGTAATTATACCCAATGACCGAGTATCGACGGTTCGACTCTGATATCATCCCTCAATCATGCTTGCAGCCAAGGTCTGTGGGTGGACTCCTGCTGGCAACGACGGCGACGACGTCAACATCGCTCGCAACATGCACCTGATGTCCATCGAGCCATCATTCCCCCCATCCTGGAGTGCGTTCCTCGGCCCCATCTGCCCCCCTCTCAATCTGGTACCTCCCCCGGATTACCCCCGCTACCCTGTACCGACACCTCTGCAGCGTTCTCACCCCATTGTGCCCTCCTCCGACCGCCGGGCACAAAGTAAAAGGAATCGAGATCCTAGTTGGATTCCACGCCCCCGAAACGCCTTCATCATCTTTCGTTGTGAGTACTCTCGTGAGCACTCGCAGGGTTCTCAGGATTCGCATGACCATGACGACTCGACGGATCACAAAACACTTTCTAAACGCGCCGCTGATGCATGGAAGGAACTGTCCCCATCAGAGAAGGACTGGTATAAGCAGCTGGCGGACAGAGAGCGAGAGGAGCATGCACGCCTTTATCCCCATTATCGGTTTCGTCCGATGAAGCGGCACTCATCGGGGACTAGTCGAGCACCACGCGGGCGCTCGCGAGCTTCTCAGGTGGGCACCGTTGACGTTTCTCCCGCGCCATCGGCACACCTCCTGTCCGAGCCCGTGCTAACTTCGGCACCGACCAAGTCGTGCCCGAGTGTCTCAATGGAGCGCAGCGCATGTGCTGCCCTACCGCAAGGAACAGCATCGTCACTCCCCGAGCTAGTTTCCTACCCCTGTACCAACAATGTGAACGTGAGCCCTCTCTCGCGCATCGTCAGCCTAGACTTACCGGTCCTTTTATCATGGTTGCCTCAGGTGCCGTTCAGCTCAGAATTGGACGAGTCTCTGCTATTTTACCCGTCCCCCGAAGGAGCTATGCTATCCGAGACATCACCGCCCGCCTACACCAAGTTCTCCTCCGATTCTTCCTTCTGCCCGTCGATAGGGGGGATGGCCAAGAGTTTCTGCTGTAACGATTCCATGTTTGGTCTTGACCCGGTACAGGAAGATCCGGAGCGCGCACAGGCTCTTGAGGCATACGCGATGGGTTTGTACAATTTTGACCTCCTTTCTTCGTTTGGGTTCCCGGAGCTCTGTTAGCATCGAGCGCTGTTTACTATGCAAATTACTATTTACTCTCGGGGCCGGGGCGATGTTGTAGAATATTCAATACTCTATGAACAGCACCTCTCTATGACCATCTACAGTGGTTACCTTCAGTTGGCAAGTTGCATGCGCATCAGCAGAAAGATTTGAATGGTCGCCTTGAGAGTCACATCTCCATCTTTGGATGACCAGCTGTGTGGTCGAGGAAGCACGTAGTGTGTATACAGATAATCTTATCAGACGGAATGGACTCCTACAGGGTGGGGAGGGTGAGTGCAAGGTGCAGGTGAGGATGGTGGAACGCCACGCCTCGCAGCAAAAGAGAGCGCTCTCGCGTGCAGGGGCCCCAAGGGGCGGGAAATGGCGGGCGATGGGCAAGATGGGGTCCGTGCTGTGTGTGCGAAGGCAGTACTGTGCCACCAGCCCACCACCGGGTGCTTCAAGTTCGCTAGTCCGAATGTGGACCAGAATTCGGCCCGGGTTATCACTTTCCTCCGGTGCGGTGTGAATGTTACATGTTTATTTATTCTACTATCATAGTGCCTTTTTCCATCAAACTCGGTCGGGAGCGGGAATTCGCGACTGGACGGCATCTGTTACCGTCCATCTGTAATGACCGGACCACCGCGCTCAGCCACTAAGCCAAAAGGCAGAAATACTGAATGGGTACCGTTCAGTATCACAGGCGGTATATGTAGTAGATACTGGGATCTACGTAAGCCGGAGTGCTTACATATGGCAACCGGCAAGAATCGCTCATGGGTTCAACATTCAACCTTGGTACATAAACTTGATGGTGGCGGACTGCACCAGAAGTCCGTTGTGTTCATTATGAACCTTGAGTGCTACAAGGCATGCAAATCCGTATCTCTGTTGCAGTATTCCAATATCTGAGGTCCGCCAGGCTCATTGTCGCGTTTTCCAAGACTCGCACCTTGGCCCTTCCTGTTCGAACACCACTATGCAATCTATCTTGAAAACTGCTTCCCCTGTCGTGGGTATCTTTGTATATGTGTGGGCCACCCACTGCCCTTTAAATCGTTTTGCCAGTTAGATGTGAGCGTGGTGCGTCAGTTCGTCATTTTCAAATGAACTTCGTTATGATGGGAACGCTTCTTCCTTTCAGCGGCTCATGCTATTCATAAACTCCATTACCGTAAATATTTCCTTCCAAACGGTAGTGTCTGAGGAACTCAATCAATAAAAGGCAAAACTGGATCGGGAATGTGGGATCAGGAGCAAGAGGGCCCACCTACAAACGTTCATATGATGAACGTGGTGCGAATTCCCGCACCGTGTGAGATCCCCACTTCATCACCGTGGAGAGGCTGTACCAAGAGCCATACATGCCTCTTGTTTCCCCACCGCGTAGTGATTGAAGCAGAATTATGTGAAATTGTGCAAAGATGGCCACATGATGGACAAATTATGTACGTGAGCTAAGTTGAAATGAATAACGAGGAGAAATATCGTGAGGTACTAACGAAATCTTGTTAGAACTTCTACAGCGGGACAATGTGAATCATGTGATCATACCTGCTGAGTCTAGGACGTCCGTATTCGGCCAAGTTGCGTATTATTATTTCTTATAGAGACAAAGGTCTTTAGTGATTCTGAATAGACTGCCGTCATGATATCTGCTATTCCCCGGATCAGCCAGGTAATACTATGCACGATATGCTGTGGGTCTATCCAGGCCTAAGCAGCAAGAATTATGGGAACCCTTTCTCCAAAGCAACTATGTATGTTCAACGCGAGCTGAGTCAAAAAAATAGCACCGAAATGAATTAGAATAACATTGTGATTGTTTACTCGGTACGGCGAGGAGGCTGGTAAGCTTCATTGAAGTTGAAATCGGAAGTTTCGGACATCAAAATGGAAGTGAGCGGGCTGGCTTACATAAAGAACGTGTTGGACTAGCCGGTTGCTGCTCAATAATACCGCTTGTCCAAAAAAAAAAAGAACGTGTTGGCGAATTCAGGGGGAAGCGAGCAGCGACTGCCAGTGTATAAACCATCAAGGAATGATGGAACCCGTTGTTCATCCTAACACTTTTTTTAATGGCCACGCAGGAGAGCGCTTTACTGGGAGACTACGCTCAACACCCCAAGCACGTGGACTCGATTTCCACTGGCAGTGTAGCCTCGGACGATCCTTCTCTTGTCAGTGACTCGGAGGATATCTATAATCGCTTCACCTGTCAGCAGAAGCATATGATCCTCACTGTCGTGTCTCTTGCTGGTCTACTTCTCAGCAAGTCCTTATTTTTGATCATCTTATGCGTAAATAACTTTTATTCAACCGCGATTAGTGTTTATTGGAAGCTCCTTTGTTCCGTCGATACCTCAAATCTCTGAAGATCTTAAAGTAACACCTGACAGTGCAAGGTATGACACCCAATCTATGTGTCAATTATGGAGCTTCAAATCTTGGCAGTTTGGGTATCAGCTTTTCCGTGCTTGCAAGTTCTTTTGGGGTTATGTTTTGGTCGGGATATGCTTCGTTCTGTACGTCCTACTATGCACCTTTAGAATTCACTGTTCAATCAGGTAAAATCTCTGTCTCCTCCGCTAAGATGGTCGACGGCCAGTGTACCTCTGTGGTATGCCCTTCACAATCCTTGGCAGTTTTGCTGTCGCAGTGTCTACAAACATAAATATGTTGCTTTTCTGGCGATTTGTACAGACATTTGGTTGTTCCGGCAGTCTTGTTATAGGGGCCACCGTCGTGGGAGACATCCACAAACTAGAGGACCGTGGTAGCGCCATGGGCACCATCTTTGGGGTGAGTTAGCCTATTGCAATGTCATTAAGTATACCGGCCTGTAACAAATCAAATCAAAATCTAGGCTATGTTTGTTGGGCTCGCCGTCGGGCCCCTCGTCGGAGGTAGCAAGCGTCTAAATCAGTCCTCATGATCTATGTTTTCTGATCATCGTGCGACCATCCAGGTGGGCTTGCTCAGTACGCGTCTTGGCGTAGTTTCCAGGTTTTCCTGGGTGCATGGGGCACGCTACAGATGTTGTTGCTTATTTTCTTCCTCCCTGAAACCGCCCATCCGGAGTTCCTTGGTGTCAACAGGGTGCGGGACTCAAGGGGGCCATTGGTTTGGATCAATCCATTCCGCTGCTTGGCTCTTCTACGGAGCCCCAATATCATGGCAGTCGTACGTACTTCAATTTCACGCAATCCTCCATGAATCAGTCCATTCTTCCAGACATTGGCAAACACGTCTGCAGTTCTGTCTGACTATAGTGCGTCTTGAAAAGCCCGTATAGCACTGACACTGAGTCCATGGCAGCGCTGTTGATTCCTATTGCATACACTATTGTTCGTGTTCAGACAGTTTCACACACGTCCCTGGCTGATCATTCTAAAGGGGGCGAAGTATGGTATCAAAAATGAAGGCTTGATCGGTGCACTTTTCCTTCCAGTTGGAATTGGCAACTTCCGTAGGTTTTTGGATTGCTCTTGATAATTGTTTTACTCATATGCATAGTGGGTGCCCCGCTTGCGGGATATATCTCCGATAAAGCAGTACGACGAGCAAAAACAGAGCGCAAGGGGGTATGGGTCCCAGAAGATCGTCTTCGCGCGCTATGGCTCGGGGGACTAGTGCTTGTACCCCTATCCGTTGTGCTGGTTGGCTTCACGACGACGTATATAAACGGAGTGCCTGGTTTACTTATCAATCTAGTGTCTCTCTTTATTAACGGTGTCGGTGTAGGTCATTCCAAGCCTTCGGGGCTCTCTGGCGCTGATGCGACCGTCCATTAGGTTGACCTAGTTCTTACGCCCATCGGCACTTATGTCGTTGATATCGTGCCAGCACGGGGTTCCGAGGCAATGGCTGCCATGGTGTGAGTCTCGTTCCTGCTCATGGCGCGTGGTTTTCTAATTAGTTGTCATTCGATCTTCAGGGCTCTCCGATCAATATTACTTGCGGCCGCAACCACGGTGCTCATGCCCTCCATACAAACCATTGGTGTCGCAGCGACCAACAGCATCGTGGGGCTTTTGGCGTTGCTAGGATATTTGTGCGTGACTCGGGGTCAGATCTTGCACCAGGCATTCTAATCACTCACATAGCCTGGTTTGGTTGACGATACGCTATGGAAAGCAGATGCGTGCCTACATCGACGTTGGATACCCTGACTTCGAGGCCGAAGCTACCAACAATGAATATGGGACGATGTAAAACTGAGCGCCAATGTTGTGCTGTGAATGATGGAATTCACGATCAACATAAA
Organism: Fistulinella cinereoalba; assembly: GCA_038089115.1. Lineage (NCBI taxonomy): Eukaryota > Fungi > Basidiomycota > Agaricomycetes > Boletales > Boletaceae > Fistulinella > Fistulinella cinereoalba. The sequence continues at coordinate 19,535 of JBBPKG010000212.1, read as the reverse complement.
TTATTTATTTGCTTATATTAATATAACGTCTGGTATCCGAATGGACGTCATATTCGGCGAGCGTGCACGGTCAAAGATCTGTCGCCATTGTTTATAGAAAGCAACAGGACGATTACAGTTGACTTGCTCATAATGCATAAGGTCATAATGCATATTTCTCATAATGCATAGACTTTTGGTGGTTCCCGCTGCGGTACGCGGGGAATTATGCAAAAAATCTCATATTGAATAATGCATAAGGTCTATAAATAAATTATGCGTTATGAGATGGTACTTCTGCTGACGGAGACTACTACTGAGCCAATCTAATCGGTCTAAAAATGATGAGATGAAGCTGATGCTGCGCCGACTCTGGCCCTGGCAACCTAGCTTATCAGGCCTAGTGAATTTTTTTCATTCGGCAGCGGCAAACTGCAATTGGGGCTCTGCCACTTGTGCTATGAAAGTCTCGAAGCGCCAGCCTCGCCCAAAGCCTCCTCCATACGAGCGGAAATCCAAGCCTGCCGAGCCTAACGGTCCTCGAAAAAGTTCTGCTCCAGTCCCAGCAAGCAGTGCACGACCTCCGGAAAAAAAGACACGTCAAAACCTGACAGCATATGATTGGTTGACCGTCTATGCTTACACTGATGAACATCCCAACATGTCGCAGATGGACATTGTTGAGTTTTTCCGAAAACGGCCGGAAGGTGCCCTTCTCTTTACGCAGGGAACCCTCTCACGAAGGCTAGAACATCACACACGAAAAGAACTTGAAGAGCGTGTGCAGTCAAACCCGACTGCTTTGTCAAGCAAACGGCCACGCGTGGTGACCCGACCAGATGTTGAGGAAGCATTGCTCCTATGGAACCAAAGCATAGAACTGAAAGGCGAGGTTATGAATGGGCCAATGCTTCGTGAAAAGCGCCGCTTGCTTGAAGAGAAAATGGGTGTCCCAGAGGAAGAACGACTCACAGGTGGTGGATGGATTGCACCATTTTGCAAGGTATACAATCTTAAAGAGTGTCGACGACATGGGGAGGCCGGATCTGCGGATGTGGAGGGAGTCCAACAGGAACGAGATCGGATTGCAAAGATCTTGTCAACATTCCCCATGAAAGATCGCTTCAACTTCGATGAAAGCAGCCTGTTTGCAATGTAAGTGTAACAGAAGCATCACAGAAACATTGCTGGCCATTCAAAAAGGGCACCACCCGATCGAGGACTTGCAACAAAACATATGAGTGGCAAGAAGAAGGATAAATTTCGTCTGACCCTCGGATTTGCGGCAAATGCTGATGGAAGTGAAAAACTTCCCCTCTTCTTCATTGGCTATTCACGGGGTATGTCTCTCGAGTAGGTGTAGAGTCTTCTCCAAGCTTTCTTCATCAACTTCGTGCATTTCGAGCTCAGCTTCGTCATGATCAGATGCAGAATGCAAAGCAGACAACCTTGTATGAGCACAACTTTGTGCAATCCATGTAGTATACTTTAGTAGCTTATTGCTAATGAGTAACTACGTTGTTCAATCCTAATCGTGGGAACTTTTTCGTATTGCATATTTCTCATAATGCATAAGGTTTGGGTGGCTCCCGACATTATGCATTATGAGAAAGTCAACTGTACTGGCATGTCACAGGATCGACCACTTCACACACCCTGTTTCCGGCTACACCGGCAAGACTCTGCCCAGACCGGCTATGCTAACTCAAACCATGAATCTCTGTTGCATGTTCAATGCATATCTGTACCTATATACTAATACTTTCGTAAAGCAGATACATTCGCAGGTAATTATCTATCAAAAGCGAAAGCCTTACAAGCCTGTGAAAATGAAAATGAAAGAGATGACCTGAATATAGTCTTGCTGAATCGTCAGTAACTACATTTACGGTCAATGTCAACTGCCGGATGGGCCAGGCTAGCTGTGTGGCAAGTTTGAAACCAGTGCATAAGCCGCGATGGATGTGTATTGTGGAACCCGTCGACGGAGTCTGAATCTGGCAGTGTCTTCAAGAATTGTCATGATCCCTCTCGGCCAACCGGTCGCGCGCTTGGCAATCCATTAGCGAACATGTGCATGACTCATCAAGCTAACATGATTGCTATTACGTGATAAACAACCCTGGACCTGAGTTACTTCACCTGCACTTCAAGTTTGTATTTGGGTACCAAGTCCGAGTCATCACAGCAAGTTGTATCCCCACAACATGGGTTGTGCCCAGCAGATAGCCACATCACTAGCTTCGATTCTGGTCGTGTGAGTGATCGGCAAAGATGGTCAGGTACACCGTTGCATTTTTTCGTCGCACTGGCACTGCAATTGTAAGTGACAAGTAACGTGTGACGTGTGACGCCGATTATCTCACCATCTTAGCGGTCTTATTACTCAGTGAAGCAGTGGGAAGAGTCAAGCGGCCCTTTAATGTTTCGTAACTTGTTTGCGGAGGTTAATTACACATCCGCATTAATGGGCAGCGGAGTCCGTCCCCCCATTTCTCCCTGCAACCAATAATTCGATGGCCACCGAAGAGAGTCCCTTGCTGCCTGATCGCCTTCATTCACAGGTGGACCCCCTCACGAATGAAGACATCTACGATCGCTTCACTCCTCAAAAGAAACGAGTGATCCTTTCTATTGTAGCGCTCACCGGTCTCCTTCCTAGTGTGTTTTCTTTCGCTTTTCGACGTCTTTATCACGTGTAAATTGTGCGTCGTCCAGTGTTCGTCGGTAGCTCCTTTGTCCCATCGATACCTCAAATATCCAAGGATCTTGATGCAATACCTGCCAACGTGAGGTATGCTGCCCAATCTATCCACCTGTTTTGTATCTAACGCTGGCTCTAGTCTGGGCGTTAGCTTATCCGTCCTCGCAAGTTCCTTTGGTGTCATGTTCTGGTCTGGATACGCCACGTTCTGTATGTCTTTGCACTGGCGTGTCGCATTTACCTGTTCGTTAACCCCGCGCCCTGGTTCTCCCCGGTGAGATGGCCGACGGCCGGTGTCCCTCTGTGGAATGCCCTTTACCGTTCTCGGCAGTTTCGCTGTGGCTGCGTCCCCCGACCTGACAAGTCTGCTTGTTTGGCGATTTATTCAAACGTTTGGCTGTTCTGCCGGGTTTGCCATTGGTGCCGCCATCATTGGAGATATCTACAGGCTGGAGGAACGTGGAAGCGCTATGGGCACCGTCTTTGGTGTGAGCCGCTCAACAATCATGCTCTGTCGACAATGACACCAGTCGGTTTTCTAGGCCATGTTGATCGGGCTCGCAGTTGCACCTCCTGTTGGAGGTACCTTGCCATTTAAGCCTCTTTGATCGATTCTAATGTGGCCATCTAGGCGTGCTAGCTCAGTACTGGTCATGGCGCGGCTTCCAAGCTTCGCTGGGCGTGTGGGCAATAATACAAATAACGTTGATTGCGTTATTCCTACCTGAAACTGCCCACCCGGGTACGCTTGGCATTGACAAAGAGCGGGTTTCCAAGAGGCTATTCGTTTGGGTCAACCCGCTCCGCTGTCTAACCTTCCTACGAAGCCCCAACATTACAGCTGTGGTTTGTGCTTTTATACATTTGGGCATCTATCATGAGCTGATATATTCATGCAGGCAATAGCGAGCACGTTTGGACTCCTGACCGACTTTGGTGTGTTCCTCGGTGAACATTGTCATTGACAGAAACTCACCGTCACCCCTATAGCACTATTGATCCCTATCGCGTATACTCTTGTGCGTCGCGCCACGCTTTATACTTGTTCTTCTTTATGGTGATCCTTACTGTTCTACTCGAAGGGCGCCAAATATGGAATTACTAGCGAGGGCTTGATTGGTGTTCTATTTCTCCCAAGCGGAATTGGTAATTTCTGTATGTATACTTATATTGAACCTTGTTGGTTGTCCTTTCAAACTGATGTTATCTAGTGGGCGCTCCGATTGCGGGACGAATATCCGATATGACGGTGCGCCGTGCAAGAGCAGAGCGCAATGGAACGTGGGTCCCCGAAGATCGCCTCCGTGCGGTGTGGCTCGGGGGGCTTGTACTTATACCCCTTTCTGTCGTGCTGGCCGGCTTCACGACAACGTATGTCAGCGGGAATATTGGTTTAGTTATCAATCTTCTCTGCTTTTTCACTAATGGTGTTGGCGTGAGTATTCTCGTTGGGTTGCCCTGGCACTGATGCTGAAGATCCATTAGGTTAATATGATTCTCACTCCGATCGGGACATATGTCGTCGATATTATGCCCTCTCGGAGCTCCGAGGTGATGGCTGCCATCGCGTAAGTGCCACCATCCCGATAATCATTGATTAATCATCACCGTCTGTCTTACTTAGAGCTTTCCGATCATTGCTGATCGCGCCTGCAACCGCACTATTCATACCCTCTATCCAAACGATCGGCGTTGCAGCAACTAACAGCATCGCAGGCCTCTTGGCATTGTTCGGCTACTTGTGCGTACCGTGTGATGGTTTCTGTGTCGAGTTCTAACAAGTGACACAGCCTGGTTTGGCTGACGATACGATACGGCAAGCAGATGCGCGCCTATGTTGACGTCGGGTATCCCGATTTCGATGCTCGCGCTTCGAACGGTGCTGATTCTGCGGCGCAAAACTAAATACATCATTGTTAGAGCTGAATGCACGTAGAACCTAAGTTGGCAACCATCACCAATCATTCACAAGCCTCCCTTCAGATGGGTGTGCCCTTTGTATTTTGTGTACTGATCGATATCAAAGATCGACGTAATCTGATGATCATCGACAACCTGTGGTGGAGTGTTTGAAGGAGCATTTGCGCGGGCTACTTTGTCTGGAAGGAATCTGAAACATCAGATTATGATGAGGTTCTGACGGGTTTGACAGGGCTCTTACAGAGAAAAGTCCCAATCATTCCCGCCCTGGTCATGCTCGCTTGCCCGTCCTCGGGTATGTGCTCATGAACGACGCAATGTCGACAATGCGCGGTGGCGGATACAACCTCAGGCGGCGTTCGACTGCTCCGTGGGACAGGATGTGAGCACCGAGTCAGGGATATGGACCTGACTCGCAGCCGATCCGTGGAGAAAGTTGCGTAACGCCGCTGGCTCGCACAGCGGACCTTTCTTCAAGAATTTGATCGTGAGGGTCACCGTGGGTTCAGATGCCTATTGCGGACTATACTCACGGTATATCTCCATTCAATTTGATGCAATTTTTACCCTTGGATGGACAACAGCGCCCATTTTAATACCAATGCGCATAGAGGGTGGGCGAGCCATCGTCAGTGTTATAAACGAAGACACAGGATCAAAGGCCCGCTTCGATCGTAGGTATTGTGGACCTAAATCACGGGCGTACGTGACTAGCTCACAGCCATCTTTATCAACTCTGATAAGAGCATCATGTCACTGACTCTGTCAGGAGGTCGTCATGGTGTGAAATCATGCCGAAAAATAGTATGTGAGATCGACGATGGTAGAGCGATGTCATCATGATAGCGTGTTTGAAGTACGGGCGCCACAGGATCCCGGCCTGTTTGGCCGTTTGTTCCATACATGATGCACGAGGCCAGATGGATCTCATGTCTCAGGCTGCAGCCTTTCGCTCTTCACCTTCACTAGACGAACTTGATATGCACTGCCTGAAACGCTTAGCTAAGCTTGATGGGATCTGATGTGGCTGGCAGGTTTGCTGTTGGGCAGGGGTTGGCATGCGACACCATCCCGCTCCTTGCGCCGCACACGTTTGCGTAGCCCACTACGCTTAACGCCGCCCATGACGAAACCTTCCCCGGACCTCACGGCTGAGGCTGCCAGGAAGCAGCTGGGCGTGGAAACCAAGTATGTCGATGTGACCATCCAGGTGGGTGTAGGCTAGCACTGCTCTCGCCGTCTTTCGATCTGAGGCGATGGACCAGTTTATTGGTGCATCGCATCTGCCCAGGATGGAGGTCGTCGGAACGACAGACCCGTTCTTCCATGCGAGCTTGGATAACAAGTTACAGTACATGCATGTGTTTCCATTCCCTTTCTTTTCGGAGACGAGAAAAAGGTGTATCTCAACTTGGGCTGCCCGTTTAGATCATCCGTGCAACTCGACACGCTAGCACCGGTGTGGAACGAGCTATGGCAGGTCAAGAATGTGCCAACGACGGCCGTGTTGTCGGTCGTCTTGCGGGATAAGGATCACCGGATATTCCCAGACAAGTACATTGGCAAGTTTGAGACGACGATATCCCAAGGCGCCAAGGAAGCGGAGATTCATGCGCCGATGCATGTACATAGTAGAGGGACTTTCTGGCTCAAGGTGATACGTGTTCAGGCTCCCCGATAATCCTCTCGCATCGCTGACGACTGCGCATCCAAGGTCGACACACTGCCCTCACGGGACGGCCCGGGGCTATTCCCATATCTGTTCGATGGGCCCGTTCATTATTCGCGCCATAGTTCGCCTACGGTGGGTGCGCTGACGAAGCTGAGGGACACGCGCCTGTACTCCACGTGGAAGCTTTACATCAAGGGCGTCCGACAAATATTCGGGGACCAGGTGCAGGAGTGGAACCACGATTACAAGGCTGCGCAGGCCATTTTTCACGGACCCACAGCACTTGCGGTGCGTTCGACCATTCACGCGGGTCACCGGCTGCTGTACGCGAGATCCGCGTCAAATGCATTCGGGGTCATCAAGACGTCCGAGGACGTCTTTGCGCTCCTTCGTGGCGGGACACGTCACTTGTCCATTGGCGGGCCGATTTCGTACAGCTATCGCATCAAGCCCGCAGTGTATACGTACGTGATTTCGACAGAAGACGACTCGCTTCGATTCTCCGAAACGGGCGCGGCGTTCTTTGTGGACTTTGTATCCAAACACGCGTTGCACAGCAACTGTGCCAGGACGGTGCGGTACAGTGGCGAGTTCCATCCGCGGCCGGTGTGCGGGTGGGCACATTTTTCGGACGAGGTGGCGGACGAGGCGGTGGAGTGGGAGATCGTGGTGGACAACAACTCGGGGACGTACTCGCCTGATGCGGGCTTGCTCCCCAAGGTGAAGGAGCTTGTCGAGCTGAATTTTACGGGCTTTCGGGTGGTTGCACTACGACACGACGACCCGGAGCTCAAAGCGAGCACTGACGCATGCCGAGCGTACGCGGTGGACACGAGGGGCGTCAAGGAGCATGAGCTGGAGCCTCATGTGACGGAGGGGGAGGAGACACTGATGGAGCATGCGTCGAGAAAGGGGCCGAGTCTTGCGGCGTGTACTAGCACTTAATCCTACTTCGCTAATGGGAATACGACGGGCAATCACCGACACGTTTTCTCAGCCACCGAACAACACGAGGCTCAAACGTCCCCCTACAACGCCTAGGACGGCTCTTCGTTCTTTCTCCACATTCACCGTGTACTCTGAGCAACCACAGCGATGCGCATGCGTTATTGATGTGCGATACTGTGCGTTTTTTTACTCTTTTTCCCCAGCTGGTCTCGCCCAGATCAGACCAGCCCAGCTCACCCTTGTCCATCCTTTTTTCCAGGTCTTGAATATCGGTGGAACAGACATATACCATGGATTCTTTTTCTGCAGATACCCGCTTGTCCTCTTCCCACCCTTCTCGGCACAGCGCTTGGTTGCCTGTGCTGCGACCTGCAATGGGTCGCGCCGTGCCCTCCTGCTCGCGGCACACGCACAGTGATGCCTTCGATCCTCTGTCTATCGCACCCTGTGCAGAGCCGGACTACCCCCACGTCAATTTTGCCCAAATACATGCCATCCAGCGTGCGCCCACCCACTTTAACTTGCTGTACCATGACGTTTATTCGTCCCCCCCGACGAGCCCCCCCGCCTCAAAATCTGCGGTGCCCCTGCCAGAAGATGCGGGTGTAGTTACTCCACTGTATTCCACCCATCTTGCCGGTGTCCTTGACTCCCCGCCGGTCCTGCGTAGGGAGGACCTGGCGTTGCAAAAGCCGCTCACCCCACCGCCGACCATGCTCCATTCGACCCAGAACTTGCCCGATGTGGACGCCGATATCTCGGTCTATGACCCAGAGGTCGAGGACATCGAGGAAGTGTGCGAAACGGATGAGTCCCATTCCTGTCCGTCGCCGCCTTTATCGCCACATATAGCCCAGTCTGCCATTCCCCTTCCCCTTTCTCCCCTCTCGCCAACTTGGGACACCCCGTGTACGCAAGCTCTTTCGGTACCGTCGTCACCGGATTTTCAAGAGCACGAGCACAATGCGCTCTTTTCCCGTGGCGCTAGCGTGCCACCGGATTTCTGCCACCCTTCACCCCTTTCACCACACGAACCGTTGTCGTTGCTCGGGGTCGATGCCGATACCGATGCTGATGTACCCCCATTGTTGACTCCGATTAGCTTACCTTGGACGTCGAGTCAACCCATGGAGCCAGATCCTGAGCCACCAT
>JBBPKG010000212.1:0-11060 GCA_038089115.1 Fistulinella cinereoalba | reverse complement strand
ACCGTCCACCTCCGGTTCCCCGTCATCGTTGATCGATTATGACGGACTTTCTCCACCCAGCTCGCCCGTAATATCAAGGCGACATTTGCCAGATCTTGAGGATGACGGATTTCCGAAGGTCGTGCCTTCATCTCCCTCCCGGCGATCCTTTAAACATTTGCCCGATTCTGATGTCGAGATGGGTGGCGTTCCAAGTGATTCAATGTCTTCATTGACTGGCCGCCAATTGCTCTCGCTTCCAGGCGCGGACACGGACGACGATCTACTACCCCCAGTTACCACCGTGCCTCTGACACCAGGTCAACCCCTCCTCTTTATTGATGATCCCCGGGACATACCATTACCCCGTTCTCCGTCGCCCGAGTTCGATTTGTGCCTATCGCCCGATGACATCAAGGATCCCGAGTTGCTAGACATATTCGGCCTGTGGAAGAGGTCTAAAGAGCGCGACGCCAAGCGTTTGGAAGCGCTGGTAAAGGACAATGACCTGTTCACACGGGCCGATGCTCGCAAATTACAAATATGCAAGCGCGAGCAACGACAGAGCAAAGAGCTCAGCGCGCTTATGCGGCTCATGCTCGGAGATGGAGCCTCGATATGTCCCCAGGAGCAACAGAGTCCCGAGTGCGACGCCCAACGCCAGGCCCGTCGTAGAGGCGCGATTAGAAACGTGACGCAGCTTGTCGCGCAGACGGCACTTCGCAGGAACGACACGTCCCGGCCACTGGCGAAGAGAAAGACGGCCAACGTTCCGCGCAAGTATGCACGGTCCCCGTTGGCCGAATGTTGTCACAGCACATGAAGGGGGTGACTGTCTTTGTCCGACCTGCATCTTTACCATGGCGCGTGGCATATGCTGTGAGGTGGGTTTTCTGCCGCTCTGCCTACACAAAAAGACTGGACTGAATTGTCGATACCCGTCTTTGCCTCTACGCTATTCGGTTCGCTTTCTTCGTTAATCATGATAGACTTGAAGTTTTGAGATGTACGTTGATGTATGTGTCGTTTGAACAGTATGCTTTCTCTCCCTTTTTTTTCCATGTGTGTTGTGTGTATGTAGCTCGTAATGTGGGTTACCCGACTCCTCTTCTACGTTTCATTTGCGCGCATTTTCTTCCATCTCTTTCTGCTTCATCATGGTCATGTTCATCATCAATTATCTTGCTTGTCAAGACAGATTTATATGCTTGCATCTACCTTGGGAGAGAAGAAAAGAAGGAACAAAAGGGAGCATATGGAAATAGGAAGTCGACTCGACCCTTCTCTTTTTCTTCATCTTTGTACATAAGTGATAAGTAATAGCTAACGGAAACTGTGACATGTATGTACCGTTGTTTTCATCTACTTTCTCTTCGGTTGCTGTCGGCAGAAAACAAAAAGAGGGGTCGGCGTTGCGGAGGCGCCAAATACCAGATCTTGGCCCATTGTTTTCCGTTTTATGATTGCGACACGTGAGTCGATCTACCACATGGTACTCTAGAGAAGTCGTCACGCCCTTGTTGTTTTTCCTATTTCGTGCGCGGAAGCACGGGGCTTTAGAAGCCTATCTGCGGCTACGATGTACCGTGACCATGACCGGAGCGGTAACCGCTCTGCATGGCAAATGGTGCACCCTCTGATAACTTGTCCGTGAAGTGGAATGGTAATTAATATTGTGCTTTTGTTCGTGCAGGTCACTGGCAGGGAAGCGGAAACGCAAGGGGGGGGGACAAGGGGGACAAGGCATCTCCCCGGCGAGCACTGCTTCGCAACGGGTTTCAAGTGCCAGTGATAGTCGCGTCGATGTCGGCTGGCAATGCCCTGCCCCACACGGCATCCTGAATCCGTTCGTTTTCGCGGACGCATGCTGTCGCTGGCCTTGAGCCCGAGCGCTCGAGCGGCCGACTCCGGTCGATGGTGTCGCTCGGAGGTTCGGGCATCGGGCCGGTTAGGGCATGGCGACAAACGGAAGACGCCATGAGGCGCCGCACAGCCCGCGACTCGCAGAACGGGGTAGTACGAGCAATGCAGGAGAATACCGTCAGAGGCCGCTCGCTCGAGCCATGAAACTTGAAGCATGAAGCCTCGATCGACTATTTTGGAGGATCACATGCCACGCTTCGCCGCCCTTACTTCCCTGCGCCGAATACGTGAATCGTACCACCCCGCTCTGGGTCGTCGCCGGCCTTTTTCACGTGATGACAGACGGACGACGTCCGGTATGGAATGATTCCGTTTTCGACGAGGGACAGGGAACGTGCGGGTTTGCAGCGCCCGGATACCGTCATACCGAACACCGGACGCCATCTCACGGGTGTCTCAGAGTACCTTGTCAGTTTATAAAAGGGATCGAAGGGTTGGATGCATTGTGCCAAGCGACCGCGTTAAGAGAAGCGGGGCAAACAAGGTAGGACCGGTGGCAACGGGGTGGTCTCTTTAGAAGTTTGGTGATAAACGTCATGATCATTTATGCGTGGATAGATGGGGCAGATATACCCCTGAGATGCGCGGAGGAAACGACGTGAAAGAGTCGCATGAAACCAAACGTCCGTCTGCATGTTAGCTAGTCATAAAGTGTACCTTCCTGGTGTGCCCAAATCCCGGGGGACGCTGGTTAATACGTGAGTGAGGTGAACCTGGCGAGTACCTTGACAGTCAGCGGCCACCGACCCTACGATCTGCGTTACCGTTGCTCATAACCGGCGCAAATATGAAAAACATCACAATCATCACCATTTACGCGCGACGACACAACAAAACGGCAGGGTACTAGTAGGGGGACAAAGTAAGGTGGCGAGCGCAGCGAGGCAAAACGACGGCAATAAAGGAGGTCGGTACGACTTGCCTCATGTCCGGCCTGATGGGCCGACCATCACATGGGCGGGCGCTACCTATTCAATGGCTTAGGGCACATTCAATGAGGTACGCGGTACTGGAGCATCGCGGGTCAGGGTCAGGAGTGCCCAGACCACCTGCTTCATGTTGAATGAGATGAGCCGATCATGTCAATATGATGGACAACATGAGCGTTACCTATTCAAATTCAATTGCTCATTGACAGGGTATGGTTGTTTCATGCGACACGCCGCACGCACTATACAGAGCATCGCGGGCCAGGGTCATGAGTACCGGCCAATCGCCAGGCAGCGATATCAATGTGGAACATTGTCTCGTGCGGGAGCGGGAGCTGAACGAGGTCTGGAACCGGCTGCGATACAATGCACCCTGAGTGCTGGAATGCAGGGATGATGGGCGCAAGAAAATGGAACGTCGCCCCAACGCATCGGAAAGCTAAATCCACGAAAAAAAAAAAGCAAAACTATCAAGGGTCCACGTTCGATCGGCATCGCTTCATGAATATGAGGTGCCATGAGGTACACACCGGACTCAGGCGTTTTGCAGACCAGGGAAAGGAAAGGGGGAAAGCGAGCCTGAGGAGCGACTCCGCTTGTTGGTTACGTTGCGCGACTTTCGTCCGCACTGTCCCCCTAAAGGCCTGATCTTCTGATCACCCAATTCAATGATCCACGTTTCAAGTAATTCAGTGCTTGCTTGCCTCGTCTGCATGGTCTCACCGTGGCTGCCATCCTACAAATCAAATTCATACGACCGACATTGTACACGTGCATGATCAATGATTCGAAACGTGTTCTTGGAGCGTTGGGCGTTCGCACAACTAGGCGCATCGAAGTCAGGGTCGGGGGATACAGGACAGTAGCGCCCCCTGAGAGCCTATAGATAGAAACAGGGGGACGGTGATCATGAAGCGGGCTGGGTGTTCGTATGCATCGTGGCAATAGTGCATTGCTCTTTGGAGGATAATACGTGGGTATGACAAGTGCCAAGGGAGGAATCCACGGCTCTCCGTTGCAGGACTTGGCTTATTTGATCTTATCTGAGTCCGACTTTCAGCCAGAATAGGCCTGTAACACATAACTGCCAGGCATTCTGGAACGAGGGGGGCGGTGATGTGCGGTCTCCACCAGTGTGCTAACTCAGTCCGGGATGATGGAAGGACTTACCTCACAGTGGCCTCGGAACCGCGCCCCCCTAAACTACAAGCGCGCACCCTGGCGCCTAGAACGGAGTCGTTGACTATCTGCGGAACCGACCAATGTGCCAACGGGCTTGGAGCCCTGCTATTAATGGTACACCATCCCGCCTTGTCTCCGCGGTGCATAATGGCAATTTGTCTCGACGGTGCCGATGCTGAAAAGAGTGGTTGCCCCTCCGCCTATCCAGTGATCGTGCACACGCACGGACAGCCGCTATCAAGCAGGGATGCAAAGCAAACGGTTTCCCTTGATGCGGCGAGTCCTTTGGCTAGGGCCGCATATAATCAATAAACGGTGGCTATCGAACGTGCAAGGAAATAGAGGTACGAATAGTTGAAGGTAGCGCCGTGGAGCGCGCGCTCTAAAAAGGCATGCCCGTCTCCCTTCTGGTCGCGTACCAGTGCAATCGTTATCAACGCCATGACGCAGTAAAAGCGTAATGGCTTCGTTGATATGGACATTTGGTGAGCCATTTCCCCCAAGCTGGAGTTAATGATTCTGGGGCTCAAAGCGAGGCCCTCTTCGATGTCGAGTGTAGGGAATGAGTCGCGCAGGAAGTCCGGCTGCGTTTCCTTTTCCTGTTCCCGATGCCGTTACGGTGGACGATGGGCGCCACAAGGAGGATGCACGGCTGGCCGAACGTGCAGGAATTCTAAAGGCTGTGGAGATAACGAAACGACGATAGGAGAAGTGCTAGTGATCGCGGGGACACCCGCTATCGATAGGGACCCGTGGATCGAGTTGCGAGATTTATGATTGTGGGACTTGGCGTAGGCCAGACTGGTTCGAAGGACCCTGTTTGATTGTGCGGATTTGGCTCGACTGAGCGTTGGGAGGGCGTAATTGATGGCTATTGTTAAGCTATGCTAAAATTGTCCACAGCCTGACGGAATTTCCAAAGGCGCAATGGGGCGTGTGGGATTAGAGCTGCGCTGGAGTTAAGAAGAAGAAAAAAGCAAAAAAACAAAGGGACATGAGGCGTTGATTGAGTTTGGATGGTGTTGTAGCAAAAGAGGCAGGTTGATTGTGCCGTGGGCGTTTCAAGTGTTTTGTTCTCGGCAGTGAGTTTATAAACATCAACCCCTCGTCCAACTCGCTAGCTCCGTCTCCTCCTAGTTCCTGATATCTGTCGCCATGTCTACCCCCATCCACGCCGTCCACACCATCCACGGCACTTTCTCTGGTATACCCTCATACACTAGACTTTCATCCTATTCCATGTACTCCAACGTCGTGATGGACGTGCCCGACAGACAGACACCAGGACTGGCCAAGGCTGCATGGCGTGTCGTCCCCGTCGCCATCCCTCCCCCAAGCTGCAGGCGGCTAACACCACCCGTCGAGACCCGCCGACAAGCCCGTGCGGCTGCCGCCCAGCCTCAGCCCATCCACTTCCCCCAGGAAGATCCCTTCGAGGACAGTTATGCGCTGCCCTCACCAAGCGCGCAGTTCGGCCCCTCACATCGCACACGTCTGGCCTCGCAGTCCTCGTACACTGTGAAAATGCCGCGGGCGTCGTCCCTGGAGACCCTGGTCCGCCAGCGAACGGCACAGAGGCTCGCGCAGGACCGCGAGGCGCGCTGCAAGGCCGTTGCTGGGATCCTGTTGAACAGGGTGCACGCCGTTGGAAAGCCGATGCGGCGGCCACCACCGAACCCAGAGGTCCCGCGGACGTACAAGAGAAGCCGGTTGTCGACGATGGTGACCGTCGATGATCTATGATGTAGGCCCCGCCGTCGTGTAGCTGCTTCCGTGTCTGATCTATCCCGCCAGATTCTCGTGTCGAGCATGAGCGTACTGCCGTTCTTTCTTTTTCTTTTTGGTTTGGGGGCAGGACCCTCCGGGGCTAGAGCGCTAGGAACGGACGCTACACAGACTCAATCGTTTGATTTGATAATTTTTTATCTGTTATATCCACTGTATGTGCAGAAAGGGACACTAGAAATGCAATAATCGTGTATTTTTTGGACAAGTGACGACGGAAGCAAACGAGGCGGTGTGATGGATGGCCAATCAGCGTGGCGATGGCACACTGCCTCTTGCTGGTCCGCAAGGGCTGATGCGAGTCCACGTTCGGGTGTGCTCACCTGCTGTAAATAAAACTCAGTCGCTTCCCGTTTGAACCCCCGCAGCCCGTCGCGAGCTCGTCGTCACCAACGACGTCCACGGATGCCAATGGTGCCCGGCAATTCCGCGAGCCCGGCCCAAAGGGCGCCCACCGTGGCAGAATTCGGGGCTTCTTCTCGGCTCGGTCTCCCACTATCCAGCGGGCGTCGTCTGAAACATTTTCATCGCCGTCGCTGCCGCCGCCGAGTCCCCGCATCGCCCCCCTCCCAGCTGCCCATGAGATGAACTTTTCGCTCACGCACGATAGCCCGTTCAACACCGCCCTCAACTCGCCGGAGGGCCGGGTGCTTTACCGGATCGAGACGCCGAGCTTTTACACCGCGTCGGCATCATCGATGTCCACAACCACCACCGTCAAGCGCGTGAGCGCGGACGGCCTCAGCGAGGCCGAGGTGGGCCGTGTCGTCTGGCAATCGGGCAGACCTGGCACGGTCCTCGTACACGGCCAAGAGCTTTACATCAACCGGAGCAAATTCTTCAGTTCGTGAGTCCCTGTCCGCTTATGCCGTACCTTCACCCCCCTCTTGGACCGCCCCTCCGCTTCCAAGTTGATGGTGATCACGTTTTTGGGGGCCATGCATTGCCTCTCATCATCCTCCCTTTCATTTGATCAAACTAAAATACCTAATGATCATAAAAAGGTCGCGAACGTTTACGGCGCTCAATGGACAGTCCTACAAATGGTCGTTCGAAAACGATTCATCGTTGGTACGTGAGATGATCTCCCATCTTCCCCCCTTCCCCCCGATCATATAGGCGGTTAGAGATTGTTCATTAACGGGATCCCCCTCTTCTTTCCCCCTTGATATTTGTAGATGGCCAGTAACGACAGCAAACAAGCACCGGCAGCGACATATTTGCCATCCACTGGCTTAAATCCGGGGTTGATCCACATCACGCCACACGGCCTGACCATCACTGGAGACGTCCTCGTGACGTTTGCATGCGTCGAAGGCGAACGACGGAACACCCAGAAGAGAAGATGCTAGGGGGAATACGAATGGCTGGTAAATGTTGTATCATTTTTTTATTACATATAGTTCTATGGAGGTGGGGGGGAGACGTTGGATATGATTCGCTGTCGGCTTTGGTTGCCACGGGGCATTGTCTTTATCTTGTTCGTTTTACTCTTTTCGATCCCTTTTGACCTTGCCTTTACTTCTTTTTTTTTTTTCGTCGGGTCGAGTGACCCCGAGTTTCATTCACTTGACCTTGGCCCTTTATTCTTGTGGAGTGTACTTTCGTCACCTTGTTTCTCCTGCTGCTTTCATGTACTATTATCATACCCCGTCTCCATCGAAATCCAACCTCCAACTCGATATCAAGCACCGTGTTTCAAGTTCTCAAGGCCATACGTATATGATACGGCGCGTTCGGGAGGAGTGTCGGGTGCTATCGTTATCCACTGACTATCGCAATCGATCGGAATGATCGACGCCACTATCGTTGATCGATGAGGCTCACTGGGACCGCTCTCTACCAGTCGCGACTCTGTCACTCCCCAACCATCGGCAGACGATCTCTGGTGAAACACTTGAACCGCCTCCAATGGTAGGAGTCTGTGTTTCCACATGCACCCTACTGCAACGACTCTCGACTCTCCCATTGCGTTCATGTTTTGATCTCTGCTGCGGCGTCTCTCTCGGCGTGAAGATGTAGACCGTGTCACGGCCCGGCGCGCTTAGTCACACACTGGCAGGCCACACACATATAGCCGGCAGTACCTCGTAGGTCACCTTGTTCGCGTTCAATTCAGTATTGCGGGCCGCAAGCTACGGCAGCGTTGCAGACCGTTCATAATCTAATGAAGAGTGAATTACTACCCTGCAGGGCTTACCCAACGTTCCTAAACAGTCCGTATCGACTGATTCGATCTACCGGCGTGATCAGGGAAATGGAGCGTCGGCACTATCCGGCAGATTCAAGGTTGAAAGATACCGGTCCGTCCCGAGGTCCAGAGCACAAGTAATATTCCACGGAGACACGACCCTAGCTAAGGTGCGCCCTCCAAAACATAAGGTACACACTGGTCATTAAAAACGTACGCCTGTAGAATATGAACAATCGAAGGGATATGTATCTATAACCTTCCGTGCCGTCCGTGGCCTTCCGGTGTCTACCCACCCGCCGTGTGATGATCTGGTAAAACTAATATCCCCAGTAATGTAAAAGACCAAACTAAACAGGTATGAGAAACACAAACTTGAAGATGAACAAAACAAGTTGAAACGCAGTAGCCGTGTTCGGTCGGTAGGCACGAGGCCTGCGTAAACACCGCCCCTAGAAGCAGGCAGGACGAGACCGATCCCTGATCCAGCTATTGGGGTTTCAATCCAATGTGTCCTACTTACCGCTTCGCAGCGCTTCCGCCAGCCCGCGCTATCGCTCACCACTCAGATCAGCCGTCCCCACCGTATCATAGGGATAGGGACGGAGATCCGACTGGGCCGACGCTGAGGCCCTCACACCCGTGCGTGTGCTCTGGGTATACCCACGACCAACCGGTCTTCTTCCCCCACTACTTCATCTGTGGCCTCGTCATCTGAAATGACCGACTGAGCATCCGTCGGAGTCGTGGATACATCCGTCGCAGTGTCCTCTTTCACAGGCTTTCTCTCGGCCTGCCCTAGGTCCTTCTCCGGGATCTATCGTACGGGCGCCTGCATGTGAGTTACCAGAGCTCCAGGTGCATAGCCACAACGCACCGGAAGTCGAACAATGTATGCCGCCAACGTCGAACACGCTGCGAAAAAGAACACCGTCCGCAGAGAAATGGCATATGAATCCCTTGCGGCACGCTGCAGCCCGGGTTCAAGGCGTGCCACTAGTGTGGTTGAATGTCGTATACGGCCGATGATCTACATGGATGTTGACCATTGGCGTAGGTGAGCGGAGAGGAAACGCCCCTCACCTCGTCTGCATCCGGCGTGTGGATGCGTGCACGCAACTCCAAATCCAGTTTCCGTTGGAAAAGAGCAGATGAGATAGCAACGCCGCACACTTGTCCTGTTAATGCCATGGTCAGAGCGGGAGCCACAACAAAAGAACAACATCCATCACCCACCAATTCCACGGAAAAGCTGTCCGAATCCGGTACCAACAGCCATCAAATTTTCTGTGCGTTATTGTGAGTATAGTGTGATCACAACTATCTTGCTCCGTTACATACCGGGCAAGTGCGCCAGCAGGGCAACTGATAGGGGCAATGGAAAACAGTCAGGCGAGAAGTTGACATCTCTATCAGAAAAGCATTACACACCCATCGTAGTCTGAAACACCACCGCATTCCCAAACCCAAATGGAATCTGTAAATTACCCGATCATCTCGATGTGACATGGTAGATGACATGAAAAAATTACAATGCTCAGCCATGATTGCAGCGCGCCCATGTTTTCATGCATGAGAGTGATCGAGACGATTCCGATGAATGGGAAGAAGCCGAAGGAGGTATTGATCATTTTATATTTGCCCGTGCGATGCATCATCCAGCTACTTGTCCGTCAGAATGCTGCAAACACAGCAAAGAAAGCTGAGCGACGCACCCAGCAAACAGCGCCCCAACGGACATGCAAGTGCTATTAGGAAATAAATGAAGACCTTTTAACCATCAATATTCACTTACGATGGACATCGCAAATGTAATCACGCACCAGCTATAGATGCACTTGTCAACTGTACCGTTTGGAACCAGGTGGGGAAGAAATACATGACAGAAAAGTTACACATTGAAACGAGAAAGTTGCTCGCTCCCACCAAGACGGGAATACGTTGTTTCAGCAGGGATGGTGCAAGCACAGGCTCAGGGGCGACCAATAGTTCCACCAGTATGAAGGCAACTGAAGATGTGCAAGCCAAGGCGAGCGGAACAATGACCCAGGGGTCATTCCACTAATCCACAAAAGGTCAGGTGCTGGATTGGCAGGGGGAGGGATGGCTTCACCTTGCAGTCTTCATTGAACTTCATGCTCAGGAACACCAAGAAAGATCCCACCTAACAAAGTTAGTTGCACCGCAAGTTTGGCTGGCGACAGATAACCACGCACCGCCACCAGGAGTGTGAAGCTTCCCAACCAATCGGTTCTCTTCCATACGTCCAATGTGCTCTTAGCCTTGCCCTACGGAAACTTCAGGAGGTGGGTCCTGAAACTATCAAGAGAGACTTACAGGAGTTACATAGCACAAATTGCGTTCAGTGAGAACGAGTGATATTACGAAAAGGGGTAATTGCATAACGAACGCCCATCGCCATCCAAGCCTGCGCAACAGGTTAAATGAATACTTAGACAAGATGTAGGGGCACTTCTTACCAATCATTGACAAGGCCGCCGAGGGGTCCCCCGAGGCCCATGCCAAGCTATTGGGGTTCAATGGCTCCACAAACCCAGAGATAGTGAACGTACCCCATTGAATAGTGCACAAAAGCCCTGTGCCAACCCCCTAGACTACGTCACGTCAGTGGTCATCACACCGTAATAATTAAAATCAAAACTGACACGCAAACTGTACATGTCACTGACGATGACACTGTAGTAAGCGTCAAGATTAGATTGACTGTGTTCATGCAGCGGAGACTGTCCAAAAACATACGACGAAGTTGTCTGAACACCACCACCGCCTATTCCAGCCAACTATCTAACGTTAATCCCTGAGTAGGCGCACACTGATGACAAAACATACAAATCTAGCCAGAATGAGCATTTCCATGCTGGTTGAAGAGCCACATGCTGCAGTTCCTAACGCCGCCGCGATGACTGCCGTCTGATTGGCACGTTTCCGACCCATGACGTTGCACAAGCGACCGTAAAGCGGCGTAAATGTACAAAGCGCCAGGAGGTATCTGGAACACATTGCATGTGAGTGATGATTCGGTTGCAGCTGCGAATAAGCGTTTACGATGT
>JBBPKG010000211.1:12147-40595 GCA_038089115.1 Fistulinella cinereoalba | reverse complement strand
AGACTCGAAGCCTCGTCTTCTATATATAAGACCACAAGTTTTCATTTTGTGAAGTCGCTAGCTCCTACTCTGAATCCGGCAAACATGCGGATGCGCTTTGCAGTTGCATTCTTCGGGATCATCGGCGGAACCATCGCCCTTTCGCGCTCCGGTTGTCTCTGTACCAATGACCAGCCGTGCTGGCCGTCTGCAGCTATATTTGCCCAGCTTGAGTGTCAGCTCTCTCAGCCACTTGTCTACCCGCTCCCGACTGCCTCACCATGTTACCCGTCCTCGGATCCCTCGGGGAATTGCACTGACGCTAGTGTCAACTGGAACAACGGCTTCTGGCGTGCGGCGCAGCCGGGTTCGATGGAGATGACCAACTGGGAGGTGTTTACGTTTCCAAACGGGACGGTCAACGCGTGTTATTTGAATACGACCATCATGGGAGTATGCGATCAAGGCAGCGTACCCGCCATTGGGGTGGACGCGCGTTCGGTGGCGGACGTGCAAGTAGCAATCAGGTTCGCGGTCGAGCACGGTCTGAAGGTCGTCATCAAGAACACAGGGCGAGTCTTTTCATATGGCGAAGCGAACCCACCGCGCCTTAAATTATTCATGGTGCTAATAAACAACATGCAGCCACGATTTTATAGGGCGGAGCACGGCACGAGGCGCGTTCCAGGTGTGGGTACATAATATGCAGGACATCACGTACCATCGCGCATTCGTCCCGCAAGGCGCGCCGGCGGACGAAACTTATGAAGGTTAGTGTGCCCGTATGCACTATCTGTCCCTTGCTCACCGATGCCCATGTTAAAATAGCTGTGACGCTCGGGGGTGGTGTGCAGTGGCGCAAAGCGTATGCTGCGGCGCACGAACATGGGCGTCTGATGGTAGGCGGTATCTCCGCAGGTTCCGTCGGCACCTCTGGTGGATGGTTAGCGGGCGGAGGGGAATCTGTCCTATCCCCTGCCTACGGCCTTGGTAAGTTATTGAAGCAACAGGTTAGCGAATAGGAGGAAGTGATTACCTCCATAAGGTGTCGACAACGTACTGGAGATGTCTATTGTACTTTCCACGGGCGAATACTTGGTCGCAAATGTATACGAAAATTCGGATCTCTTTTGGGCCTTGCGTGGCGGTGGTGGGGGCACCTACGGCATCGTGACGTCGGTGACTTACCGCACATATCCCGAGGTTCCGATCCAGCTCTGGTCCTGGCAGGCAAACGTAACCAACTCCTCTGTGCTTCCGGTGCTCGTTGAAGGACTATTACGCCATCAAATCGAACATACAGATGCTGGCTGGGGTGGGGGCAGTAGCATTCTTGCACGGAGTGTCAGGTTCACCTATTTCGCGGCGAACATGTCGAACGAGACAGTTGTAATAACGACAGAGGGGTGGAGGAACTTCACGGAGTCCTTGACGCCCTATGGCGTTGTATCATCGCAAGTGTTTAGTACTTCATCTTGGGGTGATCTCCTCGACGATTTTGTCGAAATAAGTGAGAAGGCTGCCACCGGAGTCAATTTACTATTGGCGACTCGTCTCCTCACGCGAGAAAGCATCGCGCAAAATGCCAGCCAACTGGCAGAGATACTCGTTCGTTGCGAGGGAGGCTCTAGGTATGTTCATTCGTCTGTTCTTCCTTTGTAATTGCTGATGGTGTCATGATGATCGCTCAGCCCTAATGGTGGCGGCAGAGTGAGCCAGATTCCGCCAGATTCCGTTGGATTGCACCCCGGATGGCGAAGTGCGATCAGCCACACCGTGTGCGGGGGGTATTGGAATGACGAGGCATCTGCCGAGGAAATTCAGGTCGCCATTCAGCGTCTTCAAGGACTGCTCGATGCGTTCAGTGATGTGGCACCAGATGACCCTGCGTATTTGAACGAGGTGCAAGTCACCATTTGATACATGGCTAATGCTAACTTGCAGCATATGCATAGGCGTTCCCATATGAGAGAGATTGGCAGAAGACGTTTTTTGGTTCACATTATCCCGCGTTGAAGAGTATCAAGGACAAGTATGACCCGTACCGATTGTTCGCCGTTAGGGAGGGAGTCGGGTCGGACGACTGGAACAAAAACTTGACTTGTCGTTATTAATCCCTCGCGGGTAGATACATGGACGACCTTGAGAGCGCAGGGAGTTACGGCCAGTTGCAATTTTGTGATTCAAGATATCATCATGATAAATGGGTCTGTCCACGGTTCGACGGATGCGAAAGCGGTAGCGAATTGCCCCGATCTCTGTTAACCCTGAACGACGTTGCCTAATGAGCATGATAGGAAAATGAGAAATTACTGAATTGATGGTCCACGTTGCATCCTCGAGGCATCACTACTTCAGTACATGCCGTCTTGTGGCAGTGCACTCATAGGAACTCGATCTCTCACTGCTGATTGCGTCGACCAGTGATCTCCGAGTCTCCTTGGCTGCGAACCATCACCTCGTGTCGTGCACTTTAACCGCCAGCCCTCCATTCAAAAAACGTGGATCAGTTGCGCCACCAGTTCGAAGTGTAGTGAGAGGGCCGCAAGAGTTAAAGTTTGGCCCGCCTTTTGAGGCACTAGCATCAAGACACGAGGTATTCCGCCGCACGACTCGCCCGCAACGTGTTCATACTAGACTGCTTTTACAGCAGGGAAACGCGTGCTAAGCTATCGCCTCAATCGTTAAACGGACTCCCGGCGCGGTGACCTTTTTCGTATCTAATCCACATAATGTACGTATCTTCTACCCAATCCTTATGATGGAATCTTGGGTCCATCGTTCTCACTTGATTTATGTATACAGGCCACATAAAGCCCCTCCAAGCCTAGGGGTAGGGGACAGAATCGGGGAGGGTGATTCCGAACTCGTCCTGGACATTCTCCCGCCAGATGTGGCAGAGGTTGCGTTTGAGAATATGAAAAAAGAAGTCACATGGAACGTCATGTACCATCGAGGTGTCCCCCAGCGCTCAACCCCGTCCGCGTGCGCTGATGTTCGGTATCCATGCGCCAGGTGGGGAAGTGCCTCGACTGGTGGCTGTTGAGGGGGACGTTACTCCGGACGGAAGGTGAGCAAAATGAAAATGATTGCAACCAACTGCGAACTATATCCACATCTCATCTTCTTTTTTTCCTTTTCTTTTTTTCCTTCGTTTTTGTCATTCGTGAAATAGCTTTCCCATATACCGGCATCCGGCGGACGAGTCCCCCGCACTCCGTCCGTTTTCCCCGACGGTGTCTCTTATTCGGACGCATGTGCAGAAAGCCCTCGACCACCCAGTGAATCATGTTTTGATCCAGCACTACCGAGGGGGGGCCGATTATATCTCGGAACATTCAGACAAGACGATCGATGTCGTTCGTGGGTCCAAGGTAGTCAACGTTAGCATCGGCGCACAGCGCGTCATGACCCTGCGGCTAAAGCGAGACAGCGTGCAACTTTCCGGACAGGGCGGTGTTCCGAGGCCGTCGCAGAAAATTCCGCTGCCCCACAACTCAATGTTTGTGCTGGGCCTGGAGACAAATGCCAAGTGGCTCCATGCGATCAACCATGACAAACGGCCGCTAGAATCCAAGTCCCCCGAGGAGCAGTTCATGAAAGGGGAGCGGATTAGCTTGACGTTCCGACATATTGGGACGTTCCTCTCGGGCGACCAATCGCGTATCTATGGACAGGGGGCCAGAGGCAAGACAAGCGAGGATGCACGGCCTATCGTAAACGGAACGGAAGAAGCTGCCCGCCTGATTGAAGCATTTGGTAAGGAGAACCAGCAAAGCGAATTTGATTGGGATGCTGTATATGGGGAGGGGTCCGACGTCTTTCATTTTACACCGAGGGACAAGTAACGTGTGGGACAAGGTTGGATCGTCATTGTATGAATGAAAGATGCGGCTATTGTTCCTCGATCCATTGTAAATGCCTAGCAACGCCTGCCGGAGGTCCCCCAGCGAGAGCGTCTCTTTCGAAGAGCCATGGCTGCTGCAGAGATGGACTAGCATCCCTCATGGGCGGCCTCTTATGTGATTGGGGTGCACGTTGCGCGCGACTACTGGCCGCCAGAGGCGCCGGAGGGTCCTGGGATGTGGAGATGTGACCTGACGGTGAGCGGGGGCAATTCATGTCTAATTTCCTTTTTTAGAAACCAGGGGGTTGAGCTTTATTTTTCAGGGCGGTCCGCGTGTCGAGCTGATTGCGACCTCTTTCCTTTCCCTGCCTCCAGCTTGTTTGCTGCCAACCCGCTCACGGAAAGTGACTGACACGAGGCTACCGATCGTGCTACACGAGGCTCCCTTCGCCAGTATTGTCCCTTCCACATAATTCTCTATTCTAACAACTAAAAAAAATCCAACCTCCCGAACGCGACACCGACGCTCTTCTTCACGCTCCTCACGAGCTCGCTTACTTTACTGTTGCACGATAAACTCATTACTAACGATATGTCACGACCCCAGCCCAGTTCCCCCTCCGACTCCCCCAAGAGCGCGTCTCCTGGTCCAGCGGAGCTTTCCGAGCACCCATCGTCGTCGGGTCATCCCAGGGCATCCGAGGGGTCGGAGGGCTACCCGTCCTGGCTTCCTAGACGCCCTCCACCACCCGACCCGGGCTCTACCGTTCACTCTTCCAATGGCCAAGCTACACCCGGTCTGACCCCGGTCGACACTTTCAACGTTGGCCGCAAGCCCACGCCGCGTTCGGTTCGTGTCGTCAGTCTTCAGGACCCCACACAGGCTGGCCGCGACCATCGCGAGATCACAGAACAAACGCGCTTCATGCGCCCTCGGGTTTGGTCCCGCGCTACGACAGCCGGGTTAAGCCCGACGCTGGTCTCCGCCGTGGTTCATGCGCAAGACCGTGTTCGTCCTAAATTTAACTCGAATGGACTCCATCTGGAACTCTTGCGAAACCCAACCCTCTTGGCTAAACTTTACTTTTACTTCTTTCCCTTCCTCGCTTTTTACCACATCCCTCTACAAACATTTTTTGACTTCAACGCTGTATTTATGTTGTTACAGTGCGTCTCGTTCCTTTGTATAATGTGTTATCTGCTCACCATGGGCTGCAGGGTCACGGAACACCCTAATCCGACAGCACCTGGCGTGTCAGGATCCGGAAAGAATTGGGCTCTTGGCGTGGCGGCTTATTTGGCTTGTTGGCTGGCGTGGATCATCGTAGTGTTTGTGCTTTATGAACTTGTTTACTCCTTCTACCGTCGGTGGCGCGTTAGTAAGTGTCCACATCTTGTTTCTGTAGTCAATTTGACTGAGGTCGTTCCAGAACGACCGCGCATCGTCCCACTCTATCTTTCGTCCTCTGCGTTCAGCCTTACCTCCATGACTTCCTACACCAACTTTTGCTTCATGCAGTACATCCGATACTCGGCCTTCTTTGGGGAAAACGGCGGTCTGCGTGATGGCCTCGCCGAAACGTTCTGGTTTCACTCACAAAACCTGCCCACCGTTGCTCTCCTCCTACCTCGAGCCGGTCTCTGCGTCGCATTACTTTTATCGTTTTCTTCCGCAAATCCGGAGTACGTTACTTTGATCGAAGCTGGCTTCAATGGTCGAGACACAACCTTCTTCCGCACTTCTGATGGCACGTTGACGGACTACGCCCGCGGAGTTTTGTATGCCAATGCTGCATGGACAGCATGGCGCATGCTCGTCCTCTTCATCAGCTGGTTTGTACCTCTTTACTCTGTTACGTATGTTGCTTATCCAAGTCACAGGATTGGTTTATGGATCTTGAGTGGTCAAGGCTGTGCGGGACTGTGTGGTCCCCGTTACAGGTGGGAGGAGGAAGGCCAAGAAAAGACCATGTCCATCTACAGCGATGGCAGTGATGAAGCGGATGCCCTTCCGTGGAGCTGGAAGGCGTGCACGCGTCTACGCATCCAAGAGGCCTTCGATTTCTGTCTCACGGTGAGGCCGCCTACGAGGTGGAGCGCAGCCTTGGCGAAGAAGGACGAGGCAGAAGGTGGAGAATTGCCTGGTGTTGCGACCTCGCCGGCGTTTGAAGTCGAGCAGGTGCTAGCTGCGGTGGGCCTACCTTCTGTACCAGCACCTGCTCGCCGAACTGCACTTTCAGAAGACCTCTTCGCACATCCACGGACAGAAGACGCAGCGGGTGTCGTGCCTCAGCCAGTACCCGAGTTGTCCGATATCATTCCCAAGGTGGTCAAACGATCGTCCAAGGATCGAGATATTGGTGGTCCCTCGGCGCCGTTGATGAAGTTGCCGTACCCGTTCGCAGCGTACAATGCACAGGTGTCGTCCATGGATCAGATACCGTTCCCACCTTCCCCTGGTTCTCGCAAGGAAAAGCGTAGATCGCCTGTCTCGAGCGCCTCCGAGCATCGACGGTCCACACAATCCGAACAGGCAGTGGAAGCAGCCAAGGTGGAAGATGCTGAGGAAGGTGAAGAAGAGGGAGAAGAGGAGGAAGGGGAGGAAGGGGAGGAAGGGGAAGAGGAGGAAGAGGATGATGATGAGGTAGGAGAGAGTAGTGAAGCCCACGCCCGCACCTCTGGTTCTATGTCGAGCCTGGGCCAGCCCGTTACCTCCCGTTACCCTTTCCAGTTCCGCCATCCCCACGCGCGGGGTGCATCCTTGTCCTCAAGCGCCATGACACGTTCTACGCGACAGTTTGACACGTCGCCTTCGTCAAATTCCCACTCCTCGCATACCAGATCGACGCAGTCAACAGGGAACCGAGAGACGTCATCGGAATCGCCCATGTCGCAAGCGCTGAGCGGCTCCGTCATGTCAAGCCCTACATCTGGATATGGTAGTCCGATTCCCATGCCCCCTCGTCATCCCCAACCGGGTCGGGGACGTGCGCGTGCTGGAACAATGCCTGCATTCCCCCCCTCGCCCTCTCCTGTGATATTCCCAGGTGGACAGCTTCATCCTAGGATCCGTACGGACAGCGAGACCGCCGATCAGATGCCCACCGGATATGAGTCTTTCGTAAGCGAAGAACATGATGTAGACGAAGAAGTCGATGATGCAGAAGAGCCCCAAATGATGGAGCAGCCCGAACCAGAAGGTCCCCACGAGGCGGCAGAAGGCGAGGACAGCGTGGGCTTACTGAGCATCGTCCAGCGCAGCCCACGATCATCCAATGTGAGCAGCCGACGACGACGGGGACGCCGCAGTTCGCAATCGGGCTCGCAATCACGCTCCAACTCGATCTCATCACGGTCTGGGCCCGGGTCAGCTGTCCGCTCCCGCACGCAGTCGCTCATCCAGAGTCTGGGTAACGCATCGCAATCGTCGGTTGAACTTGTCCGCTCGATACGCTCGCGGGCCAATTCGTCGATGGCACGACTTGAGGAAGACATAGTTTACTCGTCCTCCGACTCGCGCTCGCGCTCAGGGAGCAGTCACGAGAACTATACCTTTGGACAACCGATGTTGTCGCCAATGCGTCGAGTCTCATCTCAGGGACTGCGCGTCAGTGCCTCAAACGTGTCCATTGCAGCGCCATCCGAGGCGACAACGTCGCGACTAACAGCACGCCCCGCACCGCGGTCTCGGTCACGTGAACCCCAATCTGAGACATCGAGGGTAGGGCTGCCTATTCCTGGTCCATCACCAAGGGGCGATGAGAGTCGGGCGGATATAAGTACCGCCGCGCAATCATTCGTCACGGCACCTGCAACCATCGCAACGGGGAATTCGGACTCGACTGTGCCCTCGACTTGGGCGGACGTAACATATATGGTGGATAGACCGGATGTGACGTGGCGGCCTGCATAAACGATTTGCCTCCATCGCCACGTCTTCTTTCCATTTCTTCCCTTCCTAGTTTTAGTCGACGACAACCTGCGACTAATTCCCCCGGAGTCTTGGATTGGAACAGTCATACGGACGGTCGGATTCAGAACTCCCTGGTTACTAGCCTTATTGTTCCCTTCTCTTGCGGCACGTTGTGTCGCGAATTTGCATGGTTCAGCAGCATCGTACTATTAATCTTATCCTTGCACACATACATTTCCACATCGCCATTGCCATTGCCATTGCCCATCCATCTATTCTCTATCTTCACGTGAGACAAGTTCTACATTTTGCTCTTTCTCGTTTCTCCACCTTGATTAGTCGTCCAGTGTTTTCCTGTCGTAGTATTGCATCACTTCAATCATATGACAGTTGTCATTTCCGCCGTATGCTCGGATCATGACCTTCCCTCCGTTCATATCAGACTCGTCCTTGGATATTCTAAGCATGACCCATTTCGATCTCCTGCTCCCTTAGTTGAATCTCTGTTGATTCGTCGGCAACCTCTTCCAGGATCTCATCATGGCCTGGGGCAGCATCGGCGAAGTGAATCGCCGAGTCCGCAGCATGCTGACTGGGAATGAACCGGGTTGACACACCGAACCCAGTATCGATTCCCTGCCAGCGCCCGCGGGTTTCTTGTTCGTAGAGCTGCCTAACCTCGATAATGAAACGAGGCATCAATATGTATATGGCGGCATCCTTGAATGGGGACATGAAAATGAACCAGGTTTCGCCTTCCATGGCGGGAGAAAGGATCCCTATCAAACCGATGGCGTAATTGACTTCACTCCTACAAGTTCGTAATGAACGACGACGATCGTGGTCGATTGGAATTGAGGCGACGTACACAAGGAAGTACAGCACACCATCTCGCGCGAATTGCTGCATGTAGCGATTGGGATGCCACCGCTTTGTTGCTTGATACACCGCAATTGACTCTCTCAAGGAGGGGATCACGGCCAGAACCAAGAGCATTGTGCTGAGTATTAATCTCGGGAGTTGAACGCATAGGCCAATCAAGGGGTCACTGATCGAGACAGAGGCCTGGCAGAAAGTGTAATTGACAATCTGGGCAATTTGGACTGCGAGTGGTACGAAATGAAGGGGTTTACGTGAGATTTTGAGGCATACAATTCGGATGAAACCGCACCCGAAAAATGAGTATTAGGATTATAGTATATCCCCGCAAAAACGACGGAAATGACGGTCTGCGGAATATAGACAAACAGCAGGGCGTAAAGGATCGTTTTGGATCGATGCCACATCGCATATATCCGCATGATCATCACCACTCGTGATTTGAAGATATAATCAGAGGAGGTAGTAATCGGAAAGGACAATCGGAGTCACTCACAATCTGCGGCGGCGAGAAATACCTGGTACTCCCAAAACAGGATTAGATTGAGTACGATGCCTTGAGAGCATCCGTGTCTAACAGTGATGTTGTGGAAGATTATAAATCTAAGGTGTGCTTACAACTATAGAAACCATCATTAGTACGCTACCGATTGAAGCCTGGACACTGGCACGCACGCCTGTCATTATGCATACTGATCAGTATGTATTTGCAGCTTACGAGAGATACTGACTATCTGAGGGCCAGGGATAAACGTGGTCCCAACTAGGGGTTCTTCGATCAGCCACGCTGACGTTCAATTAAGCACTCTATGAACGCACCAAGACTGTTGAAGCTTGAACGCGGATTAGCTTTCAGAGTTTATATATCTCAAAAGTGACCAGGCTTACACAGCTATACAAAGACCAGGATAGCGAACCTGCTGGCTGTCAGATTGGGTGGAGAATGAGTACGAGACACACCAAAACGAAGACTGTCGAAATCCAACCCCAGGGCCTATGCTGAAGTATTTTGAGGGGTCCAGTTATTGGCTGATAGTCATTGCTTTCTTACCCAAATATAATCCACCTTTAAACGCATTTAGCCCAAAATAGAGTGGAGCTGGAGAATATCAGATAACATACCTCACTCGAAAAGGTGAGGACTGCGAGGATAGGATAAAGTCAGCCTGGTACGGAGACTGTTTGACAGGGGACTTGCGATAATCGTATGCAACTGGAATAACAGCGGAAACTGTATTCCCAGTCCGTGAGATCGTTCGCTGGCAAAAAGCGTGGACTACCGTACGGCATGCATAATTATTTAATTGGAGGAGTTCCAGGGTGGCAGACAGGGAACCGGAGGACATTGCAAGGGCGTGAAACTGCAGTGAGCTACGAGACTTGAGGGGTGGTTCTAGGATGAGAGAAAATGGTAATCCGCCGGGTTTATAGACTTATGGATGGTGGCGAAAGACGCCGATGCTGGGTCAGATCGGAATAAGAGTTACTCCTCGCGCTCACCGAAGGCGTGGTCTTCGCCCCAAAGACGCTGTAAATCAAGTCACCGTTCTTGAATGGCTGTGGGCGGTATTCCAAGTGATGGGAATTCCTCCCGCGGCGGATGCCATCATGCCACTATGCTCACCGATCAACGTTATCTAGTATAGCGATCATGATACCTGCTCCCGGGCGCCGTAGTGACCTTTCCCCTCTTGGCCTAAAGTGTTTCCGCTAAACCTCGGCCTCATTCTGGCTCCCAGTTCTGTCATGATGACATTAACATCAACACGTGCTCCCCTTGTTGCACCACTGGCACACTGCCTCAGATGGTGCCGCAGTGACAAGATGGTTAAAAGTGGATTTGTATACAAAAGGGTATCGGCGTCAGCATAACTGTCAGTTTGGATCCGGTAGTTACCACTCGCCAGTGCAGCTACATCATTGAAGTATTGAGAGACGGCGATGTTGCCAGTGTATCAGGATACCAAAGGCAGAATCACCCGACTACTCGCACTGCCCCAAACAGCCGGAAACGGTATTTCACTTTATAATGAACTGCCCCGTTTACAGAACTCACGGGCTAGCATTGCGCGACGCTCTGCGCGAGAAGGCAGGCAACATCAACACCCTCCTAAATGACCCCAAATGCCTGAAGCCCCTGCTGCAATACGTGCGGGACACCAAACGGCTACAAGCCACGTTCGGCGACCTGACGTCCCCGGATGACCCGGAGGACGACCCAGACGCCAACACCCTTAGAGTATCTCGGAGTACTGAGCGTGTCTGTCATGATATCAACGTGGAAATGGATTCCGCTCAAAATCGTTCATGAGTAGATCCCACACAAAGTCCGGTCAGGGTCTCGAACTAGATGTCTCTGCTGGTGAGCATTTGGATATGGATATCGGATGACCAGCGGGTGTGATCGATTGATCCAGGTCGTGTCATGGCGGACATCGACTCCTTGACCCTGCTCGATTTGCAACTTTCGACTGTTCAACATGATCGACAATCAATCACAAAGACGCGCACGCAAAGCAAACAATAATGTTCCAACCTGTCTATCCCTTGTTATCAACATCCTATCAATAGGCACGGCAAGGTCATCGAAAAACGAAGAACAAAAAAAGAAAAAAGTCATGTTGTCATGATCAAATTAATTATATCATCATCGATACAAGCGAATGACAGAAGAAACCAACGGAAAACAGAAAGGGGGAACCTCGGAGGGTAAATAAGTATGCGGGTACGCTGTCACTGTACGATACGATATCGAGCCATGATGCCATGCCTATAAATCGTTGTTGTTATGTCTAACCCAGATCAGCCGTCGACAGGAGATCGACGGTCGCGTCGTAGGAAAGCCTAAAGCGATGAGGAGAAAACCGAAGAAAGAGAGCGAACAAAGGGAGGAAATATATCACAGATGTGCCGCGTAAGAGAGCATATTATCGCTGGGGGGTCATGCATTGCAATGAAAACGAAAAAGAGGAAAGAGGGAGGGAAACGGGGTACGGAAACAAAGCATTGTATTCACAGCTTGAGCTCCGTCAAGACCCTCCTTGCCAACATTTGGTACTGCCACCCGTCCCCGCCTGCTCTTCGAAACTGGATCCCGTGAAGCGGTAACCATGGAACCTAGGAGGGAGATGCGTCATCATCTGTCGCAGCGGGCCCACTGTCGGCGCTCACCTTGATAATGTTGATCTCAAAGCGAACCGAGAGTGAATTCGCACCCATCATCTCAAACACTTCGCGATCCACTTCGCCCGTGGGGAAGGGCGTCAACGTTGGGCGCGGTGTTTGAGGCGGTAGTGGCGGCTGCATGTGCGACGTTGCACCGAAATCCCTCGGTATC
Organism: Fistulinella cinereoalba; assembly: GCA_038089115.1. Classification (NCBI taxonomy): domain Eukaryota; kingdom Fungi; phylum Basidiomycota; class Agaricomycetes; order Boletales; family Boletaceae; genus Fistulinella; species Fistulinella cinereoalba. Next base: position 28,640 of record JBBPKG010000211.1, on the reverse strand, counting down.
GGGGGTAAAACCTTCCCCTTGGTCGGCGAATGCGGTCGTAACGTCTGGGATTCATCGATAGGCGATGCCACCGTCGTTACTGTTCCATTCACGTCTGAGTGACGCGGCCCGTCCGCAAGGACCGTGTGTGCTGTCGAGGACACGTTGAAAAACGAGGACGACCCACTGCTCGGCGTCGTACTTAGCGCCGTGTTCGCCAAAGGCCGGTTTGGCAACTCCTTTTCAGGTGTGATCAACTCTGGTTCCTTCTCCTTGATGCTTTCCCGATCACGCGACTTGACACCAAAGGATAGTTTCGACGCTTTCTTGACCAGCGAACGGGGGGTCTTGCCGGTCTCATTTGAGCCTGATGATCCACGCCGACGGTGGTTGCTAGCACGGGAGTGCGTACTCTCAGGGACGGACGAGATATCTATAGACGGTATATGAATGCACTCGAACCCGCTCTTGGTTTCGCGGTATTGGACCTGCATCCGATCAAGCACCTTCTTGATATCTGCCTTGAGAGCCGACGGTGGCTTTGTCGACGTCGTCGAGACACTGCGACATAATGTTTCAACATCGGTCATCGCCACGGACCGGGACAGAATCTCGATGACGTACCTGAACAACCCTTTCAAATGAACGGGTTTAAAGTCCTTGTCCACGTGGGGCGCATCCCTGAAGCTCTCGTCCCGCGAATCAGACGTCTCGTGTTCCGCATTCTCCTCGACTTCCTCCGTGCGGCCAAATTGGCCAACAGCGACTGGTCGCCCAGTATTTGTCCCGTACCCTGTTGATGGACGTCGATGACGGCCAATTGTGCCACCAATGCTGGGTAGTAACGCACCCCCCGTACTGCTTCGTCGCTCATGACGTATTGCACGGCCCTGTGGGTCCAGGATGGTCGCCGCCCGTCGATGCGTGTGTGTCAATGGCTGACTCTGGCTTGCAGACAGTGGGGGCGAAAATATGCTCTGCCGTCGGGTTTCGGGCTCGGTATCTCCTTTCCCGTTCATCGCGTCCGCAGCATACGAGCGCTTCTCTGCCTCCGTATCCGTCGACGCCTTGACCGACACGTTTCCAACGATCGTTGTCCGCTTGTTAAGGCTCCCATGTCCTCGCTTCCCATCTTCGCCACGCCCACCTCCCAATAGGGTCCCAAATCGCTTGACGAGCGTTGCTCCGGCCGAGAGCGGTCCATCGTGTGCGCCTCGTTCGTCCTCGCCGGCAATTCTCTCCTTGGCCATACCGAATTCGCCGACTTCTGGTCCGGCTGTATGAGGCACTGGCATGTCTTCTGCGACTTCGTCCACGGGCTTCTCCATCCCTCCAAACACGCCGCCCAAACCACGTAGCACCGTCGGACGTTGGCTGAGACTGTGACTACGACGATGTGTCGACGCAGGAGGCGCACGGGGGAGGGCAGCGGTGGCAGAGGTAGGCGTCGCCGGAACGGCGGAGACGTCGACTCGCTTTGTTGGTGGTGGCGGGGGCGGTGGTGGCAGTCCAACGTCACGCGCCCTCGGTTGCCCCTGGAATGTCGCGGTCGTGGGCGAAGGGGTAGCCGATGCTGCATCGTAGGACATGCCGGAGTAATGGGATGTCTCCGGGGCTGGCAAGCGGGGTAGAGGCATGGAGTAGTCGGCCCGGGTGGAGGTAGGCGTGACCAACGGTTGCGTTTCACGTTTGGTAGGTTGGGCTTGTCTGGCACCGAACTGAGTTGGGACAGGGGCCTCGTCGACGGCGAGTGCATTGGTAGCAGGACCAGACTGAAGGGATACCTGAGAACTAGCAAAGTGACCCGGGCCGTATACGCGTTCGCGCTCGAGCTTCTCTCTGGCGAGGTAGTACATGGAAATCAGCGGGTGGAACCCACGCGTGGGATCCACCGGTTCACGACCGGCATCCGCGATGGAGAGATGTGATTGAGAGTTGGGTGGGGAATGCGATGGAGTGACTGGCGGTGAGACGGTGGGGGAAAAGAGCTTTCGCCGATAAAAGTCAAATCCTGAGAATCGTTTAGATTTCTTGGACGGGGTCAGGCTGTCCTTGTGAATGTTTGTTGAGGAGCTATCAAAGGAGATGGCGAGGGACGAGTTGGAGAAGGATTCGCCCCAACGAGCACCGTTGCGACCTCGCTTCTTGTCCCAGGCGGCCATAGAACGAATGTAGGCCTCGGATTCCAGGACTGCAACAAGTTTGCGCTCAATCTCTTCCTCGGAGCCAAACTCGAAGCCCTTCATGCCCCGAACGACCTGCCGATCGAGATCATCCACACGGAGAGGTTCCCGATGAATGAGATGAGAATCTGGGGGCCCGCTGAATCCGCGAGTCATCCACGGGTGCTCAAGTACCTCTGCCAGTGGGGCACGGGCTGCGGGGTTTGTGACGAGCATCCGCGATAACAGATGTTTGCATTCTGCACTGGACATTAGTCATGATGTTACCCTGGAATGAATATATACGAACCGGCACTTAGCCAGACGGGATACTCGACAAATCCGCGCTTAATCTTTGCATGCAACGCTGGCATGCTCTGGTCGTCAAAGGGAACCTTGCCACAGACAAGGACATATAGGACGACACCGAAACTCCACACGTCGACCTCGGGACCGGTATAGACTTTTGCATTCAATAACTCGGGCGCTGCAAAGTAGAGTGAACCACAAAAGGTGGAGAGACGTTCGGCAGGGTCGTATAAGTTGGAAAGGCCGAAATCGATGATCTTGATGTTTCCGGTCTCAGAGATGAGTATGTTCTCGATTTTGAGATCTGAAAGAGGGATGAATGAAGACGGGCACGCGAGGCAGGGCCGAGAGAGATGTACCACGATGGACGACGTTGTTGCGGTGGCAATAGTCGAGGGCACTGCCAATTTGACGGGCAAACTTGCGGGCGACACGTTCGCGCAGGCGGCCGTGGCTGATGATGTAGTCGAGCATCTGGCCGCCACTGACGTACTCGAAAACCATGTAGTAGTGGTGCTGATGGATGATCATTTCGCGCATGCCGCAGATGTAGGGGTGGTGGAGAAGCATAGAGAGGGCGGCCTCGCGGATGGTCCTGATCTCCTTGGAGGCGTCCTTGGACGCCTGCTTTGCGATGGCTTCCGGAGAGGCGCTTGAGCCGTTGGGGAGGGTGGTGGAGGGGTGCACACGGGGGAGGATTTTGATGGCGAGCTAGGGCAATGAGGATGAGCGGGCGCGTGCGGGGGAAGGGGCACGGACCTTTTCCTCGGTGACATTGTGGATGGCGAGCTTGACCTTGCCCATGCTGCCTGCGCCGAGGGTCTTGGTGAGCGTATAGTCGCCGAGGACTCGGTTTGCGGTGCGGGACTGCTTCGAGGCCGAGGCGTCCCTGTGCTGGCGGTGTTTCTGGTCTGCCATGGGCTGTCTGTCGCGATCCGAGGAGCTCGTTGGGGGGGACGTGCTGTACGCCTGGGGGGGCATCGAGACGGGCCGGGGCTTGTGGGAGTGGGCCCGTGTGGCTGGGGCGGGGAGTGGACGTGGACGTGGGGATGGGGATGGGCTCGCCGCTGTTCTGTGCGTCGAGAGCGCTGTGTCGATTGTCGTCGTCGTCGTCGTCGCTGTCGGCGACAGTGACGGCGAGGGGGAAAGACGAGAGAAGGCAGGGTGTGGCGGAGTCGCAGTTGCAGCCGAGCCAATGGGCAGGTCGAACTCGAACCCTCCTTGGACTAGCCCGCCATGGTTCATATCCTCCTCAGGAACTCGCCCCAGCGCCGTCGCGACCTGCCTCGGGTAGAACGCTGCCATCGATCTCGTCGTGCTCACCGCCGGCGTTGACAAAGTGACCCAAGGCGGTGACTGCGTAAATCAGGCTAGTCGGCTCAGGGCCACCTCCTCCCAGACACATGAATATGTCGCCGGTGGGCTGTTCTACTGCGATGCATTCTCATCCTTGTCCTCTATGGGGCTCATCGTGCCGCCAGACGGTCATTCCCAGTCAACCTCGTGTACCGTGGCCCCCGCCGTCACATCCATCATGCCCGTTCCCAGGCCACTGCCGCTAATCATTGATGTCATTCTCCTGCTGCTCTGACACCGCGCACGAGATCACCCCACCAATTTAACTGCTCTCAATCACTCCCACGCGCGCAGGCACCCCTCTCTGGCATCTCTCATCGTCTCATATCGGGACGCCAGGGTACAGCTCCTCGCACGTCCATCATTTTGATCCGTCAGCCAACGTTCCAACGCCGCCGGAGCACCGCGTCTATCGCCTGCAGTCCCCTGTCCCTGCTCGAAACTTCCCACTTAATTCGTAATTACGCTTACCAGCCCTTTCAAGTTTCACTGGTTAACTCGGCTCCACTATCACCCCTGGCCAACTATTTCTACACGGGACCACTCGCAGTACATATGTACATACCACTATCCACCGGACCATTCATCGAGGCACACAGAACACTAACGTGCTCATGTTGTACCTCATCGACCAACTTACCTAGCGCCACCGACCGCTTCGCTCAATCACCGACGCCAAGTACCTCGAAACAAACGCCGACATCACGTTCGGTGCAATCGAAGTCGCTGGTTATAACATATTGGGGTTTAAACGTAATTACAAGTCCTGGCGCGAGTTCCCGCATCAGCGACGAGAAGCCGAATCATATGTACCGATCAACGTACCCACCGTGACATTCCCGCGTCAATGGAAGAGCCTACCACAGAGGTGCCGAGTTCAAACCCGTCTGGGCCCTGCAAGTCTTGTGTTGAAATGGACCGCGTATAGTTTTGGTGACGTTCGAAACTGGTCAGTTCATCGCAATCAAAGGTGCACGTCGCAGTGCCCTCGCGGTTTGCCGTACAATCAATCACACCACAGCCTGCCAGGATCGATGCTCAACCAAGACTCGGGGGGGCCACAAATTAAATCAGTGTACGTAGCCTGTCCGAAGTGCAAAGTTTCTTGGGTCATATTTCGATGCACGTGGTCACCCGTACGCTGATCACGCTGTACTGCCTGAGGTGTGAGCTCAAGTTCTTGTTTGAACGCCGAGCTGCCCGCTGACCATGTGACCGAGGCCCTATTGTGCCTCCGATCACGCGAGTGCGTCTTACTCCATGCAACGCCCTTTGTGGCCGGACAAGGATCGAGCTGATGGTCATCACTCTCAGGCGCAGTCATACCGTCCGCGCTTGGCCATCATACTTCTCTGTTCGGTGTCCGAAAAAGATGCAGTCAAGAAGTGGAGCTTCCACTCGAGTGGGCATTCTGCGGCCTCCGAACGATCGTGCGCGGGATTCTATCCACTCTACCGCCACAGCTACTAGGCCATCAGGAATCATTACGACTTCTTGACAGCTCAAAATAGGAGCTGACAAATGGCCCTGCGAAAGGCACACGCTTGCTTTTGACCTCAGGAACGTCACATGTCATGTCTCGGCATTTTGAGGCACGCTGGCTCGTACAGCAGGGCTTGTCAGTACATTGGTGTCCCGTCCGTTAATCCTATCCCAAGTTATCGCAGAGGAGGGCGGAAGATATGAAAATTGGACCGCCGATCTGTACACTCGCCTGTCATGTTTGTCCCATTTTCACTTGAAGGACAAATTCCATGAATCACGTCTTTAAATAAGTGCACGTGGAAGGACATTGCATATGCGCACGCTCGATCGAGCGTTGCACCCGGATCCGTGTGACTCTGAAATTATTTCAGAGGGAATGACTCACTTCAACTTCCTTGTTCGTGCACGCTCGAATCTCTCACCTGTCACGACAAAGTTTCTTTTTTCACGACGATAGCTCTGGTGCCCATAGCGTCCAAATTGCACAGCTGCAAAAACTTTTCATTTGGGGTCACTGTGCCTGCTGGTGCAACCACGATGCATCTCGTCTCGCGGCCGAACTGACTTGAATTAACTATGAATTGGTCCGAAGAGTGTCCCCGGTTTATCCAGCCCCAGGCGAGCCACCATCACCTGAGTTTTCCGCGTACTTATGCCGCTTCTAGGTCTCCCTGATCGTTCGGGGGAGTGGAACCAATCACGACAGTACTATTACATGACACATAAAATGACCATAACATAACAACATCCTATCAATGCCGCAAGACATATCATATTGATTTATGCTGCATCGTTAGGGGTTTATCATAGGCCTTGGACGACCGGATTCAAGAACCATCATTATCTGTGAGTGGCGGATGGATGTGACGCTAGGATCATTTTGATCGTAATACATACTCATCTGGACATCGTATATCGGCAGGGCAGCTCGTTTAGTCCGAGGTGCCGATATGACCTACAATGTGAGGCGATATTATGGAGCGGTTGGTGGCCTGGTCCTTTTGCGCTGACAGGACCAGTGGCATACCGCCATATGCGAACAACACATGACGCGTGAAGCTTGAGAAACAGTATATGGGTGTCACGATGGTGGCACGCACGAGACTGACGCTTCCCATTCGGTGGTATTCCGATCAGGTTCACACAGCGATGCATCAATTAGTATGACCCGGCGCAAGGCCGGAGTGAGGCAAAAGTTGGATAAAATTTATAGCGGACGCCCACTGTGCCAGATATCCAAAATTTGGAGTGACTGACGACACCATGATGAGATTAGGAGCGGAATCATGCAGCGTTTCGAAGGGAAAACGGCATACGAGAAAAAGTGGAACGGATACCGCGCGGCAAGAAAAGAAAAGAAGAAGAGGGAAACAGTGTTTCCTTGGAGAGTTTGGCTAGTACGAAACGCAAATATTGAGTCGATCGAGGGACTCTTTCAGGCTGGGACGAGTTCAATCTGTGTCTCGGCAACATATATAACAATTGTGATATTGGCAGGACCTTATACTATGGGGGTGCAGTAACCTATCTAGGCACGAACCTACCTTCAGGTTCTCTGAGTCAGGTCTTTCAAAGAAGGAAAATCAAACGATACTGACTGAGGGCCTCGAGGGCATTCAGATTACAGCTCAATGATGTAAAACACAACCTTGGGCACTTGCCACATTTGAATCACCATCGCATAAAACCCATCACGGAATATGTGACTCATCTATTCACGGCACATCCTGGCGAACGATTCACGGTAGTATGTGTGTTTGGTTTTGCCATAGTTGACCTGTAAAACTTTTTGAATTCTTTGGGAAAAGGATGCTGCGAAGCACTTACATTAAGTAAAAAACTCGCAAATATCGACAAAAGCCTACGTCCGATGTTAGAAACGCAGCATCTAAAATGACATCTGCAGGGCCAGAGCTCTGTATTCTCAAAGGCAGGCATGATTCAGGCCATCCTTAGGCTATAGCCATTCGTGACTTTCTGCCACAGAATTCTGAAAGTCCATGTTCGAGTACTTGATTTCACCCATTACTGTCCTTTTCAAGTGGGTTGACCCCCGTGAGAATGTTATGTAAATCAACACTGGCATTCCCGGATCGACCATAGCGCCTCAACGAGCTCCCGGAATTCACTAAAAATGATACTAACCGACTCGGACGGGCTATCGGTACAGTATAATTTGTGAGCACTCCGGTTACGAAAAGCCCACTAATGCCGCCTTAGGGCCGGAATTCGCGATTTTGAAAAGCGGTTTTTTCGCAACCGGAGCACTCTCAGATTATACCGTCCGTTCGTCCGAGTCGATTGGTATCGTTTTCGGTGAATTCCGAGAGCGAGTTGAGGTGCTATGGTCGATGGGAGTGACAGTGTTGATTCACGTAAGATTCTCGCGGGGTCAACCTACCTGAAAAGGACAGTAATAGGTGGAGCACTGAATGGTTGGGATACGGCTTTCGAGGACTGACCCTGCATAATGAGGCCCCTTGAATCCACTTTGTGTTGGTGCGATCCCGTGTTCATGAACATTTGTTATGATGGAGATCTCCTGTCCATCGTACTAAGAACAGCGACCCACCGAAAGTGATGTCACTACTTGTTACATGTCACATCGTGACGCGTGATGATCTTCGCCTGTTGCGCACGGTGTTTCTCCAAAGAACCCGTTGAAGGACAACTCCTCCCTCGAATACATAGATTAACAGCAAGAAACGTAGAAAAAATGGGGGCGAATTGCATTGCTACGACATGCAACAACCAGAAAAGAACAGAGAGAAAAGGGAGATAGGAGATAGTCGCGACATTCGCCATCATGGTGCCCAACCGCCAACCTCTGTCATCCGACGTTAGACTTTGCGCACAAGAAAGTCGAGGAAAGACCCACGTTCGACCATGACATCAATCGTGTCTGGAGTGATAGGGTCAGTCTGTTTCTAGAACATGATCGAACGGCACTCACCATTATCCTCCATATCGAGCGTAGCTGGTGTGTCGTCGTCATTTATCCTGTTACCATCGTACAAAAACCTAGTTATCGTCACACATGAGCACTGCAAAAAACGATTGCTTGCGAGGAGACACGCACCGAATGCTCCCAACGTCCTTGCCCACCTTGTTCGCATACGCCACCTGCAGCTTGTTCAATTTGGTGTTACGCTTGATTTTGAAAAAGACTTCTTCTCCGCCCGAGGTAACAACCTACATCGCACGCGTGCCCGTGAGTTAAGATAGGGCAGAGGGACCACCAGCGCACATGGCCGGCCACATACACTCACGCACCTTGACGTTGATCGGCGCACTGGGGTCCTCCGTCTTGATCTCAGATTGCTGCGACGGGTCGAGTTCAGCCATGCTCGCTTATCCTTGCAATCTTATCCTAGAATCTGGTTCCTGAATTCGCTCGTCCTGGTCGTGCGCTCGTTTCGTAGAGTAGCAGAAATGCTGATCCTGCACGAAGAAAAGGGAGTTGGGATGGTGCACACAAGCAAAAAAGGCGAAGGAGAAAAAGCGCTACGAGCGGCTCGCCCAACGACGCGATGCATTTGTTAAGGCACTCCGACCGTTACCTAAGCGGCTGAATATAGTAAAAAGTAGACTACCCCGGATAATGCAGCATACCCTGCAATCAAGCAGCATAATAAAATACCCTCAAAGTAATAACAGATATTTCAGATTTCTTTCCTCCTGTGGAGCCTGGTGTGATAGATGCCTCTACAGTAATCTACCGGCAAATGTACCAGCAAATTTTAAGTGATTCATAATCCTTTGCAACAACAATTCCATTAGATCAGAATGTAGATATGCTATTGTTTACACATAAACTGTTTCCTAAAAAATAGGCCCCATCAGTCTTGTTGTGATGTTGCAGCCACAAATTTTACGTTTAAGATGTTATTGCACAACCACTGCTAAGTGTGCCAGCACAAAAAAGGTATATTAGTGATTAGATTGAACTCTGATTGTGCTCACTGCCACTGCCCTTGCTTCCACTCCCCTGAGTCCCCTCACCCTTGTTGCCTTTATCATGCTTATTTTCTGCTGTCTCACCATCACTCTTTGTCACATTGAATATGGGTTTTGGAAATGGCAGTTTTCCAAGAACTAGCCAACTCCAATTTACTTGTTGTGCTTCAGCCTTTGCCTGGTCTTTTTCCACTGTTAATGCTATGAGGGCCTCTTGGTAAGCATGTCTTTGGGCTTTATTTCTTTCAAGCTGTGAACCTTCTGATGATGTTTTGTACTATTACTATACATGCAAACTCTGCCCTGAAAAAGGCACAATATCTATGAATAGTAAACCAGCATTAACTTTATTATCTAACAGACACTACAGTTCATAGTACAGGAAGGAGACAAATGTGACACCATCTAGGTTACCAGGTTCTTCTGGTCAATGAAGTTGATTCAGAAATTTATCTGAATTGTGGAATAGGTATATAGCACTGTAAAACCAGAAGATTCTACAAGGAAATAAATCAGGCATAACACACCCAGGAGATACAGTCCAACTTGAATACTTGAGTTAGGTCCCATCTAGAAGCATACTGTTGTGAGATTAGATATTAACTCATGCAAAAAAAAGTCACTTCACTGCAGGCAAATATGGCAGAGCACTTGACATGGCACCTAGACACTGGTGCAGGCCATCATTGGACCATGGTCATTGCTAGAGGCTTGCTCAATCAATTCTTAAATTAACATACATAATCTCCCACAAAGTGGCTACTTACACTTGGAAAAAAGCAGGCAGGGCATCAAGGGGAAGGGTTGTCTTACTTCTTTACCAATGGAGCATCCCTCATCACATTTTTGCAAGGCATGGTGCAAATTGCTTGATGGCTTGTTGCCTGCCTGCAAGTTATGACATTGTTCTGATGGGGATGGGAAAGAACTGGGCTTCTAAGTGTCAAAAGTCCTGAAAACAACAAGTCAAGTTGCCTCAGTATCAGGTTGTGAGACAAAACAATAGGAATGATTTAGCCATCATATGTATATGAAGACTTGGAAGTACATCAGCATAACAATGAGGAGAAGGGAGCTTGTGGATGAAAGGGGAGATATAATAAAGATAATATAGGGAGGGGAACATGTAGCATGCAGTCTAGGGGATAGTAGCTCCTCAGCATGTGATAGCTGGGGAAGTGTTATGTTTAGGAATGAAAGGTGAAACTTGCCTGCAGTTGGGCATTGTAACTGGTGTCTTAGTTCCTACACACAGTATGTATGAAGCAGGTGGATAAGAATATGGACTTGAAGAGGCAAACAAGAGCGACAGCATACTTCAGCCACCCGGAAGATTTTCAGAGACCCCCAGGGTCCTGAATATCTACACCAGGGCCCCACAGGGTTTAGCGGTGAAAAGATTGAGGTCCTGACAACAAGTACAAGATACATGTCGTGACTGATAAAGAGTGTATCTGCGGAGGAAGCTCATAATGGACAAGTTGAGCGAACTGCGTGGATCCTCCGGTATAGCTTAAATCGTTCCGAGATGCTTTCAGCCGCACAACGTGCACCAGGTGGTGGGACAGGCAACTTGGGACCCCCAGCGACGCGTGTGTTCTTGCCAGCGCGCTCCCGGGCCAGCTTGCGCTGACGGCGATCGTCATGAAACTACTTCCGAATGGACTTTTGCGCCGACAACGTTGTTGGAACTTGTTGGGCCAATGGGACGTCATTGTCTGAACAGGCGGGGATATAGTAACCCGCCATGTGAGGTTTTTACCAGGTAGAGCGGCAGAGTCTGGCCTTGTTTCGAGGGCAACTGAGCCTGCATGATGTTCACAGTGATTCAAACACATACAGTCTTCGAGCTGAATTAAGCAGGGAATGCTATCGTGGGCCCGGGGGAGGTCCAGATATGTATTCATCGGCACTCGTGACGAGTTTCTCGACCTTCCTTTTGCTTGGGAGTAAACCACCCATGCTTACTACTGAGGTCTGAGATTTGAGAGGCCGACCGACCTGCAAGGTCGCCGGCGCTGCCATTGCTCGTGCCGGGTCCTGTGCGAGCACTATCATTCATGGGAGATTGACTTTGTCGAGCTTTTCAAAGACGAGGGAGGAAATATAATCCTCTGCCGACAACAATATGTATACTCGAGACAAGGGCCTCTTGACTCCGAGTCCAACCCCGCCGCCAAGTGTCTGGAACGACAGATCATTGATACCATTATCAGTCAAATAAGAAAAAAAAGAGAAGCTAACGTATCCAAGAAAGAAAAAGAAAACAGCACATCAAATAAAAATATCGAACATATCAGAACGAACCCAACAAACGAACTAGGCCCTTGCCTTTCCCTTGTCCCCTACCGAACCCAACAGCCGGCGCGCCTGCCTGTACACCTCGTCCTCCTCGCTCGAGTCCGCCCACACGTCCGCTGCCTTCTCCCTGCTCCCCTTCTTGTCGTCAAACGACGCGCTCCACGGCGCACAGCTCTCCCCGTTCTCATCGTACATCGCAGGCGGCGTCGGCGAGTACGTCGGCTGCAACGACACCCGCACGCTCTTCCTGCGCACGGGACGCTCCCCCGACGGCGGCTCCGCACCCGCGGACGTCTCGTCCAGCGCCAGCGGGGGATCGGACACAGGCGGCGGCGGGATCGAAAACGAGATCGGGCGCGAGGTCGGCGCCGACGGAAGCTCCAAACTCTCCCGCCCCGTCTCATACGACGACGCCGACGCCGAGTCCCTCGGGGAACCGCCCTCCTTGGCCTCCCGGCGTTGCTCATTCAGCGCGACCAGCCGCGCGATCGTCGGCGTGCCCGCGCGCGACACCGGCGCGGATGCCGTCGTCGACGCCGGACTTGGGGACGGTGTGCGGCTCGCATTGCGCAGCACCGAGCGTAGCGGCGTCTTCATCGCGCGCGCCGTCGGCGAGCTCGACGAGCGCACGTGCCCGTTCGCGGTACCCAGGCCCAATGCAGCCCGCGGGTCGCGCTGAACGTCCAGTGAGCCTGGGCGCGCCGTGTCTTCGTCGGCCTCGCGGCGGCGCGTCACGTCCGCGACGATGCTCATCAGATTTGGGCTCGGCGCCTGCGGCGTCTTTGTGTGCCCGTTCGTGAGCTGGCGTCGCCCGTTCGGCTTGTCGGCCTGCACCGGTGGGCGTGTCTGTGAGTCTGGACTTGGCGCGCGGGATGGGGACTGAGACGGGGGCGGGGACTGGGGCGGGGACTGAGATGGGGACATTACCACTGCAGATAGAGACGCTGATCGACGGTGTCCGTTGGACGGTTTGCGGATCCTGTTGGCGATCGCGGTCGTGGCGCGTCTGGGCTGGCCAGTCGCGTTATGCGCAGTAGTCTTGTCGCCAGCCGGCATTGCATTCCTCAAGATAGATCCCTTGTGGGAACGCTCCTTTTCCTTTTCCTCTCCCTTCTTCTCCTGGACATCGGCCGAGTGCTCAGAGGCAGAAGCAAGCGCAGACCGCTCGGACGACTTGGCGTGCTTGTTAGAGGCTCTTTGCAGCGGGGGCGGGCGCACGGCGCTGTCGTCCACTTCGCCATCCGTGTGGCCCTGGTCGCTCCCCCTCAGATCCGCCACAGACGTCTTGCGGCGTTTTGCCGTCGCCCGGCGCGCCCGCGAGCGGCTTATGCCCGCATTGGCATCGCCGTTTTCACCTCCGCCTGGGCCTATTTTGGCATTGGCGCCTGGGTCAACCGGGCCGTCCGTGATCCACCCGTCCATGCTTACGCCGACGCGAGAGGCCAAGGGGACGCTGGGCGAGGACACGGCACCCTGAGTGCCGCGCGTCGGCGCGCCGGGTCGGCCCTTGCGCAGACGCGCGCCCGAATTGGCGCGTGCGACGGGCGTCATCGCCCGGCCTCTGTCTGCTGGCTCGTCGTCCGAGTTTTCCCCGGACGACTTGATCCTGGTATCAACCCTCGTCACCCATCCGTTGGCCCTGGCCCGGGGCGTGGGCCGGCTTGGGGACGTATGCGAAGGCGAGGACGGGGACTGGGGGCGGCCGTCCCACTCTGGCTTGAGCTTGGCCCTAGCTTTTGGTTTTCGAAAGAGGCCCTTGAGGGACCCGAAGAACGCCATGGACGTCCTTCGCTCACGTTTTGTTGGGACGGACGCGGGTGTGGTACCTGGTCCCGGGGTCGGGAAGACAGCTTTGAAGGGGCTTGTGTCGGTCGTGCCACTGCGCACGTCGGGGGCACTCGCGCGTGCAATAGGGGGTATCATGGAGGCAGGGGGAGCACGGGCGTCAAAGAGGGCCGACACGGACGGGCTGATCATGGAGCGCCGGATGGCGTCGAACGGGTCGTTCTCGACGACTTCGAACGGGCCGATGGGCTGTGCATTGTCGGAGCTGCTCTCGTCGTCGTGGGTCTCCGAGTCGGGCGGGGTGGAGGGAAACGGTGCGCGGGGTATGACAGTGGCAGGGGCGCTGGCGTGGCTGTTCGAAGTGGGCCCGTCCTCGTCAGAGACTTCGGGGATATAGTGCGAAGGGGGGCGGCGGGTCGGTTTGGCTGCTTTGCGTCTGGGAGCAGGACGGATGACACTGTCCTCGGACGAAGGCGGCTTTGGTGGGTTTGGGGGTGTTGGCACACGGACGCCTTGGGGCAAGGCGAGCTCGGAGATGGAGTGGGCAGGGGGCAGCTTGATGGTGATGTCGCCGTCGAGGGAGAACTTGGCGTGGTCATGGCTCTCGCCGGAGCGGGTGGCGGCCTGGGAGGCGCTTTGGGAAGGGGTGACGGAGGAGTTGTCAGAAGTGTAGGTGGGCTTCGTCGGAGGGGGAGGGGACGGGAGGATGTTGGGGACTGTCACTGCAGGGTGTCAGCGGCGAGCGTTGTAGGGGCAGTGCACATACCGGTCGGAGCAGGCTCGTCGACGGCAGAGAGTGCCTGGAGGGCCTTGATCCCCTGTTTTCCCATCTCGCCCCAGACCCAACCACAGTCGATGAGGGCCCTGCAGCGGACGCCGAGGCCATCGCGCGCGACGCTGATGCGGGCGGCGTCGAGCTCGCGCTCCTTGACAACGAGCTGGGCCTCGCAGGCCTGGAGCTCTGCCTGGGCCTGGGCGAGCTTGGGGTTGGTGCTGGCGGGGGCGGAGCCGGGGCTGGAGTTGAGGGAGGAGAGGGAGGAGGAGCCGAGCGGGGGCGAGATGAGGCGGGAGGAGCGGTGTGCGTCGCGCGTGGACTTGGACGCCTTGATGAGGCGGGTCACTCTGGGACGGGGTCAGCGGGGACGGGGCAGGGCGGCGGGGGCACGCACAGGATGTCACGGTCGCGGAGGACGGCGGCGAGGTCGGTCTCGAGGTCGCTGAGTGCGGCGAGCTGGGCGCGCCAGGTGTCGACGGCGAGGGAGTAGCGCTGCAGAGCGTCGTCGGCGGCGGCGAGGACGTCGATGACGGCGGCGATGGTCCGTGCGGGGGACGTTGGGCTGGCGGGCGCGGCGGCGGCGTAGGCGGAGAGGGCGGCGAGGGCGGTGTGGGACAGCGGGCCGACGCCGGCGAGGTGCTTGACGTACTCCTTCTCGCTCCGGATCACGTTCACGAGCAGGCGCGAGTCCGGCGCACGGTGGACCATCCTCGCCGTCACAGTCAAGCCTCACTTTGAACATCACGCACTCAACTTACGTGACGACAGCGAGCAGCCCTGCCAGTGGCGTATTTAGCCGTTCTCGGCCCCGATCAATTGAACGAGTCTGATACATTCTATACTACGACGAGTCTAGCACTTGCACTGCTCCGTGCACTGGCATCTGTCGTCCCGTCAGCGTCGAGCTCGTCCAACAAGCATAACTCTTACGAATCGCCGCAGCCGCAGGTCTTCTGACCGCAGGACTCGGCCTGGTTGACAAGGATAGCGTGAACCTGTCCAGCCGTGAGCAACCGTAAACTACTCCGCAGCGACAGGCGTACAGTCTGCATGATTTGTTTGGTGGGTGCGCTTCGAGCTGTGACGTTTGCTGACGGACTGCAGACCCAGACCGCCCTTTTATACCGCACAGACTCGGAGGATGCGGAAAGCCATGTCGTCCAAAAATTCTCGCAGCGTCCAAAAATCACTCTCTCAGCATCCAGACCACACGCTCATCCACAAAATCGCTCATCGCTCATAAGCAGCTTATGTACGTGGGCAATAAATGCGTATCCAGCCATCTTGGTCACACGACACCTCGTACCTGTTCCTACCAGAGGGAAACCGCGCTCGATAGGAGTAGACGTGAAACGCATCGGACACAGCCCATCTGTCAAACCATGTCTCCGAATGAAAATGCGATCACAGCCAGATCTCGGGCGCCGAGTCTGCGATCGACCGTGGCACATGACGCTAATGAACTAGATCTGTCCGATGGCAGGCTTCTCATATCGAGCCACCAAGGCTGAGCCTAAACACTGTCGTGGTCACGAATAATACATCAATATCGCACGACGGGATTCCAAACAACGGTCTCGGCGCTCCCTGTTTATGACGCTTGTCATTGTACCTCTCTTGCGTCTCGTCACGTGGGTCACAGCGGGGGAGCACTCTCATCTGCCAGCGTTGCTAGTACAGGCATTCCGCTGCATGATTGCGGCGGCAACTTGACGTGGTCTTCCTAGCCTGCTTCCATCCTATATGTGCAACAAGTTGACATCAGGGACTTGATAAAGTTCCAACCATACCGTATTGTCAACGGTACTGACATGTGATTGCACATATATATAACAGTTGGAGAAATCAACACTTCTCCGGCAACTGTTACGCATAGAACTGCTTTTTCACCTTCCAAGACAGAACACGAGTATATATTTGATGGAGACAATATCTACCTCACGTAGATGATCGATGTAACCACTACCCGCCTGCAAACTAATGGAAAACGATGGAGCCTACCCTACTCAAAACCCTAAAGTTCCCATGGCATCGAAGCGGAATACCCTCGCCCAACACGTCTTTAACAATCTCCCTACCCATCTCATCCGGTCCAGTGACTTGACAATCTTATCCCGGAGCGACGTCTGGAAGTCCGTTCGTGTGCACACCCAAGGCTTTTCAGACATAGATATCCTCGATCTTCATTCCACAAAGGTCTGTTCCCCCTAAAATTAAATTTCATCGACCCATGATCTCGTGGCAGGAAGCCATATTACAGACTCAGGTTACTTAAATATGCCATCTTTTTGCATCGCTGGGGCGCACACGAACCAACATACCAACTAATCGCGTGGAACAAGGAGTGGATGAGTCACTCCAACACGCAAAACGATCCCGGCCTT
>JBBPKG010000210.1:12434-40918 GCA_038089115.1 Fistulinella cinereoalba | reverse complement strand
GCTCCTTGTCGGCCAGGTCACCTCCTTGGTCGTTATCCACGACATCCTCTGGTCGCCGTTGCGACACTCCTCGTGTTTCTGTCCAACAAGGGCTACCCTCCGACTTACCCAAGTCGAAGCGTAACAAGCTGCTCGTCTATGAACGCCGTGACTTCCTCCTGTTCACTGGCAGACAAAGGGATGATGCGCCCCTTCTTGGGCTTGAACGTGTCCTTGAGATCTATCCCGTGATCCCAGGGTTTCCGCATTGGCATCCTTTCGCTATCTCCTTTTGAAAAGACCTTCGCAAACTTGTGGTATTGCTTGGGCACGAGCTCTTCTAGTGTCGTGTCGACCTTCTTGTCGATCTTCTCAATAGCTGCACGTGCGTAGTATGCGTCCCATGCATCCTCCTGTTCTTCTTCTTTGATGGCGGCGATATGCGCTCCTCTGTCTTGTAGCATGAGGCAGCTCTGCGGGCATCGCATCATCTTGACCGTGCCTTCTCGCCAATCGATCTCTGGGTTATGCTTCTTCAGCCAGCTATACCCGACGACGAGGGAGTTCTTTCCCAGGTCGGTGACTTCCGCGATCATCTTCTCTCGATGTCCTTGAAAGTCCATCAGTAGTTCCACCGTGTGAGTGATACTCCCAGCGCTGTTCTTAGTGCCGTCCACATTGAACATGGGGATTGGTCAGGGAAGTTCCTTCAACTCCCAACCCTGCTTCTCGACCCATCTTCGATCGATGAAGACTTCGTTTGCTCCGCTGTCTAGGAGCGCTTCTACCTCTACGAGGTTCTTCTTGGCATTTGAGGGTGCTACCCTTGTCTTCAGTAGTATCCCCCGTTGATGGGAGCAGCTTCTCGTAAATATGTTATCTGGGATTTCATCGTCAGTAGGCTTCTTCAGAATTTTTCTTTCCTTTTGTGACAAGGAATTAAGCACCGGCGTTGTACAGCCCCGGCCGCGCCCTTCTAGGGTCGCCTCGCAGCATGCGTCAGCTGTTACGCCTTCGCTTTCTAAAGATGTAAGTACGTCAAAATAATTAGTCCTACATGACATGTATCGGAAATTGTCAGACGCGGCGCTGTCACCCAGTTCGATCAGGCCGCCTTTCCTTTTCCCTTCCCGTTCCGCTCCGCAGCTTGCTTCTGGTACTTGTTCTTGAAGTGAGCCTTAAGCTCCTTCCTTGACATGCCGCGGATGTCGGCAAAGGGGTCCGAGCCCGTTGTCCGTTCAGGTTCCTCAGCTTCTTCTTCTTCTTCATCAGAGTCGGCCTTTGCCGCCCTGGCCTTGTGCGATGAGCCCCCTTTCAAGCATTCTCGCTTGTGCTGCCCGCCGAGCCATTTGCACTCGGGGCAAGCCTTCTTTGGACTTCTGCAGTCCTTCGTGAAGTGGCCTTCTTTGCCACAATTGAAACATGCACCTGACTTCCCAGCGCCGTCAAACTTCTTCTCGTTGGAGGTCTTCTTACCCCCCTTCTGTGCCGAACTGCTAGCTTGGGCTTCACGAGATTTGTTGGTGCTTTTAGTGTCATCCCAGGACGTTGCTCCTGTGTTGATCCGGAAGGCTTCTTGGTTCTTGGCGATGTGCCGCGCTACTTCTATCGTCTCGAAGACCATTGTCTTCCGGAGGTTCTGCCTGTAGATTTCCTCCACGATGCTTTTCTTCAGTCCTGCTTCCAGGAACATTACTCCCATGCGATCACCCGGGTCTGCCTGGGTGTGCAGCTTCGTCCACTCGGCCAGGAACATGTCGATGTCCCTGGTGCCTTGTTTACATTTGGCCAGCTGTTTCGTCGCCCAGTCTTCCTGAAGAACAGGGCGGAAGAGATCCTCGATGATCCCCTTGAATTCAGCCCAAGTGGTGTACCCTTGGGTACCGTTGTGCAACTTTCTTAATTCGTTAAGGGCGTAGTTGCCACCCTTGACTCCCTTGAGTCGTGACAAGACCGCGAAGACGCGCGGCTTGAACTTTGGATACCTCGTGCTGCTCGTTCCTTGCGTGAACGAGAACAGCTTTTCGTTGCAGTCGAGGTAGGACTGCATTTTGGTCCACCATTCTTCAAACTCGGCCTTCCCGCCATAGTAGAATCCTGGCTCGTGGAAGATCTCGACCTTTGACCCTCCTGAGGGTCCCATCGAGTCTCCATCAGCCTGCGTCGCTCGGCCTCCTTCATTGGCCCAGGCTCCTAGTTGAACGAATTCTTTCGTCCTGTCTTCTGCTTCCTGTGCCCTCGTCTGGGCATCCACCAACTGTGCTTCCATCACTCTCATAGCGGCTTCTCCGATTGCCTTATCTTCCTCAAGGCGGGTGATCTTGTCAGCCTGCGCGTTGAACAGCAACGCCAGGTGATTCTTCTCTGTATCGTTCATGTCCTCCCATCACTGCACTTCCTGTACGCCAGACATCTCGGATGTTATTAACGTCGAGCAGGTGGGAAATACGGGTTAAAGATCGGGTAAATAGGTTGGAGTCTATGGAGTGGGAGAGGGTGGGCACCGCGTTGGAATCTACCAGTACTCGCGATGTAACGTCTGGGTTCGAGACGGCTTTGTCTTGGCCGTAGATAGGGCGTCTGGTCTGCTTCACCCGGGTTCTCGTAGAGAATTTCAAGCCAACTTTCTTTCCTCTGCTTCTGAGGGTCGGCTTCGTATACTCGTCTGGTCCGCTTCCTTCTAGCAGGACCGATTACTCTCAATTCAGCTTCTGCCTGCCTGATCCGCTCTTGCTCTTCCTCGTAGATCTCCCTCAGCCCTCTTTCTTCTGACCCTTCTACTAACCTCTGCAACAGGCGCTCTGCATCCGCTGCTGCTTCTTCTTCTGTTGGCCACCTGAGTGGCTCGAGGTCGTCGAAGGAGAAATGGAATCTGGGGGGGTGTGCTGTGCGCTCTTGTGGCACCGACGTCAAGTGGGATTGGGGTGCTGATAAATGAGAAACGGCTTCGACGCTGAAGCCAGACGGAGTTGATACGTCTGCTACGCTCTCTTCTTCTTGATGATCCCCTGTCTTCACCACGGTTCTGTCCAGAGGCCCAGTCCGAACACCGCCTAAGACTCTCCTTGCCAAATATCCAGACACTACCGAGTATCCGAGTTAGATGACGCAACAGGGTACTGGCTAGTGAGGTAAAACGTCAAAATGGGAGTGCGTACTTCTTTACGCTTTGCAAGGGATGGATGTGGGGGATCCATAGGCGTCCTTCAAATTCGCGGCGACGAGTAGCGGCATCGGGGCGAGGCTGTGATCTTGGTTATAATGTTGCGACCGAAAGTAGTCGCAACGTCCAAACGAAAAGAGGCTAGTCTGATAGCTTATTCGAATGAGAAAGCACTAGTCCGACGGTGATACCGAAGGAGTAGCTTAGAGATGGTCAGCCCTTGTGAAGGTAAAGGTAAGGGATAACCAAGATGGGGAGCCATCGAGGTTAGTGCCCAGGTTTATATACGTTGGGCATGTATGTACATGTTTGGCACATGGTCTGTGCGTAAATACGGGAAAGGAAATATAGAGATAAGAGCACATAATGCTATAGGTGGGCATAAGGGTATGGGCATAGGGTGTACGCGTAAGTGTCGTGACGTCATAAGTGTCATCATTGTGATGTCATAGGGTCTAGCCCATGATGTCATGGAACCGTCTAGGTTCGGTCTAGAATTAGAACAAAGGCTGTGAGGCTGGACTCGGTCCAGGCGCTGCACAGGTTAGAAGATAAGATAACAAAAGTGTCAGTGAAAACATTGAAGTCCAGTCAACGATATGGAAAAGAAATAGGGGCAAACCGGTGCCTGTTTCATCCGGCACGGAGTCTCACTCGGCATCCCGGCCTTGTCACATACGTTCTGCCCCCCGAACTCCCCCTCTGTAAACACGCACATAAACGCCTTCCACGAACTCGTACATAAGGAGATGTCCAAAGGCTGCTACCTAGGCCCATTCACCTGCAAATCTATCACAGAAACTATAGGACACTTCCAATCATCCCCCATTTCCATAATACCCAAAGCTGGACGCCCTGGCCGCTTCCGCATGGTACAAAACCTGTCATACCCATACCGTACCGCCCCGTCTCCCGCGATAAACTCGTACGTAAACCCTGATGATTATCCCTCCTTCTACAGTACCTTTCATGTCGTATTCGTCCTCCTGTCCTCCCTACCACCGGGCGCCCAAGGGGCCGTTCGTGATGTTGCTGAAGCTTACCGTACCATCCCTATCCACCCATCCCAATGGCATGCATTTATCGTTCGCCTGTCCGAGGACCTATTCGCGGTAGACACAGCCCTCTGTTTCGGTTTCACAGCTTCCGGCAGCATCTACGGCTCCATCGCGAGCGCGGGCGTCGACATCCTACCTGCCGCCGGGATTGGACCCATCCTGCGGTGGGTCGACGACCATCTCTTCATCCGAATCCCGTCCCACACGCTCCCCGCTTACAACGTTACGCGTCAACGAACCGCCAAAGCCATCTCACTGGCCGGCGGACTACAAACCCGGGGCGGCCGCTCCTGGTTCACCGGCCCAGACTTACCCAACGGATCAGCGGCCGAATACAACGAAGACCACCTCCACCCCCTGGTCCAATTTACGCCCCAAGAAACCCTCAACGCAGACAGCCACTTCACATACTCCATAAGCGACATAGACACCATCTCAAACCGACTCGGCATCCCCTGGGAACCATCCAAAGACATCCCGTTCTCCCCCCGCCCCACATTCATCGGTTTCATCTGGAACCTTGAAGCTCAGACGGTAGAACTCACACCCAAGAAGCAAGACAAATATCTTCAGGCACTGTCACTCTGGGCCGCTACCCGCACACACACCCTCGAGGAAGCCCAAAAACTGCATGGCAAACTCCTACACGCAACCCTCGTGATCCCTGAAGGCCAGCCCTACCTCACCAACCTCGAGGCCATGCTTGCCATCTTCGGAGACAACCCTTTCAAACCCCGCACCCCTCCGTGAGGCACCCAAGACGACATCGCCTGGTGGCACGCCCGCCTGTCCAACCCCATCCGCCCACTCCCATTGCCATCCTTCAAACCCGTCCCCGCCCTCCATGCCTTCTCCGATGCCAGCTCACACGGCATCGGCATCTCCATCAACGGCCGCTGGCAGGCCTGGCGCCTCGCTCCCGATTGGCGCGCTGATAGCCGAGATATTGGCTGGGCCAAGGCCATCGGCCTCGAGCTCCTCGTCGTCGGCATCCTACGCGACGGGCTGTCTAACTCCGCCTTCGCCGTCTTTTGCGACAACCAAGGCGTCGTCGAGGGCTGGAAACGCGGACGCAGCCGCAACCGCCCCACAAACGCAGCCTTCAAATGCATCAACGCAGCCCTGGGGGAGTCAGCATGCACCTTACACGTCCGTTATGTACCAAGCAGTGACAACCCAGCGGATGCCCTCTCTCGTGGTTCATATCCCTCCCCCAACCTCCAACTACCACCCATCCCCCTCCACTCGTCCATCCAACACATCCTCCACAGTGCCGAAAGCACCCCCAACCAACCCCAGCAACCCGCCCCTGCGGATTCTCACCGGCGCCGCCCAACCCACCCCAAGGCCTGACATCCCCCCACCCCCCAACGCACCCGCGCCAGACCCCTCAGCAGCAGACCTCCGCCCCACATGTGCCGCCAAAGAACGCCTCCTCCGCTGGCGCCCATGCAACCCTTGCCAAACTTCCCCCCTGTTCGAACCCGCCGACACGGAGCGTCTATACCACGTAATACACCACGCCTGGGCAGCCTCCACGCGTGAAACCTATGGCACCGGCCTCCTCGCTTACCACGCGTACTGCGACCAAAAGGACGTACCCGAAAACGAGCGTGCCCCCACTTCCCCATCGCTTATTTCCTACTTCATATCCGCCCTAGCTGGCCTATACGCAGCGTCAACTGTCACCAACTACGTATGTGGCGTCCGCGCATGGCACGTCCTCCACGGCATCGAATGGTCGATCCTGGAAAGCGAACTATCCACCCTCATCCGCGCCGCCAAGTCCCTAGCCCCCACTTCCTCCAAGTGCGCCCCCCGTGAGCCATACACAACCAACATCATCGTTCGGATTCGCACCGCCCTCTCCCTAGACCAACCCCTTCACGCCGCGGTATATGCCTGCTTAACCACCATGTTCTACGCCACCGCCCGCACGGGAGAATTCACGGTCACCACCACAACTGCCTTCCGCCCTGAACTCCACATCACATGCGTGCACCTCTCCATGCAGCGCGACCGCCAAGGAAACGAAGTCACGAACCTCCGCATTCCCCACACCAAGGCCGCCCCGCTAGGCGAAGACATCTGCTGGGCCCGGCAAGACGGCCCTTCTGACCCCACCGCCACCCTGTCGCACCACCTAGCGATCAACAACCCAGCCCCAGACACGCATCTCTTCTCCTACCACTCCACCCGTGGCCCCCGACCCCTCACCCGGCGCCGCTTCCTCGAAACACTCACCTCGGCCGCATCCTCCCTCCACCTCACCCCCCTCTCCAGCCACGGAATACAAATCGGCTCAACCCTCGAATACCTCCTCCGCAACCTGCCCTTCGACGTAGTGAAGGTCAAGGGCCGTTGGGCAAGCGACGCGTTTCTAGTATACCTCCGGAGACATGCCCAAGTACTCACCCCATACCTCCAGGCACACCCCCAACTGCACCGCGACTTCCTGCGTTACACGCTCCCGCCAGCACACTGACCCGGTCAACCCCGGTAAGTCCGTCCGCCTCCTACCTTTGTGGGCAACACGCCTTCGCCGCTCGCGTCGGCAGCCACCGCCTACCCATCGGGATCGCAGCTCATCCGATTGCCCCAGGTCATCGCTCACGCTCGGGGCCGGTAAGCGCCATGCGCTTAGGCCCGCACTCCAGCTCCAGCCTCCCCATCCGCATCACCGTAGACCACCCGTGTATTGTAACTAGTTTACCAATACACGACCTCGTCAGCCCGACCACCCAGCGCTTGTCCAAAGAGAGGTATTAGGCAAGATGGGGTGAGGGAAAATTACATAAGCGGTGTCGCACCCGGCTTGTCCGAAGAAGAGTCGATAAATTTGCCAGTTTAGTTGCATAGTACCAAAGTTCTTACTACCTCCGGCAAGATTTCGTCCAAGATTTGGCTACCTACACCGCAATGCCTGGCTCCGAGATCAGGCCCAAGTCAACGCATCTTAGCCACATTGATACTAGCCGCCTGGACCTTTTCTTTGGGAACTGGCGTGAGCCACTCACGAAACTTCTTCATTCGCTCAAGGTCTACCTTAGTAACGACAACGGCGATCACCGCTTTTGCTTCATCCACAACCATGATTTCTCTGATATCTCTCTGGATATCTCCATCTCCTGGTGCGAAATGTATAATCAACCTACAAGACATTCGACTCTCCAAACGGCATCACGAGGCTGCCCGGACCTGCATCACCGATCTGAAAAAAATATGCGGGCCGTGTTTTGGGGAGGGTGCGGGTGAGTACGTTCAGTAATGCGTCAATGATCGAAATCCGCTCAAGTGACGGTCAGCAATACAGCGACCAACTCGTCGAGCGCAATCTTATCCCCGATAGGCAGCCTTTCCTCGAGGTAGACCCGCTTACTTGTCCACTTTGTATGAATCACCTGGACAGCTGCGTTATATGCGACGCCGTGGTGGTGTGCTCGAATAGGGACTGTCCAGGTTCGAAGGTCGTCGACAACCCACAATATTGCGTCGAGCGTGGAATTATGACCTGCGGAAAGTGCCTGAAAGTCGAGATAGACTTGCAGAAGGAGCTTCACTTGGTCCTCTGCCCGACGTGCGGGTCCTGGCGCTGTGTAGAGGACATGACCTGGTGCCCTGGGATGTTTGTCCGCGAACCTAGCCACGGAGGAGCTTGCCATGATGGAGGACGACAAGGAGCTCAGGCGGATACATCCACCGAAACCAGGTCCATGTTCTTTTTGCATTCGTCTTGGTCATGCAAAAGCATGGAAAGAGTGCCACACCCAACGAACCAATCTCTGTCCCGCAGAGGCAACCTGCACCCGCATCCCTCTTAAGCTTTTCGGTGCCTATTGTCCCGACTGCGTCACGGCGGACGATGCGGTTAGATGCCCGTGTGGTACCATCTGGCTGTGCGAGCATTGCTCTCGAGTTTTCCCTCCAGTCCGTCGTTGTGTGGTCTCATGCCCTCGTTGCGGGTCAACTTACTGCACAGAAAAAACCGGCTGTTGGCCATACTGCAACTTTTGCTTCTTTTGCCGGGAGGTTGATTCTTGTGATGGCTGCAAGGCCATGGAGAAAATGGAACCTGGAGAATCCATCGTTGCCACTGCATCAGGCGAGGATTCACAACCGCTCGATTTTGTAGATTTTGGGTGTGTGCAATGTACAGTGAGCCTCTGCCGTGGTTGCCTGGAGGAAAGTTCTATGAATCATTGCCTTGTGGTCGCTGGATATGCCCCAGATGTTATTCGTTCTTGCCAGGCACGATATGCTTGGTGGTAAGTTCTGGTTCTCATCCCAAACGTATTTCTTGTCGCTGATAAGGACTTACTTGCCTTCTAGTGCAATCCAGATCCAGATCCAGGTGACTCAGACTCGGACTCGGATTTGAAGCCTTAGGAGTAAAGTTGGTACCAGAATTTTTTTGAACCTGTTTATGATATGGGATATGGTGGAGCGGCTAACTAATCCTTCAGGATTGCATACAAACAGTAATACTACATAACTTACTGGTTCAGCCGGCTGTTACTCTAAAAATACCCGCAGAAGGATATACAGTACGACTTGCGACTGGTAGCGATCACCCTGATCAAGGCAGCCTACTGCTGGCAAACAATAATCACAAGGCCTACCTCCTCTTTCTTCCCGTAGTCTGAGGATGTTGTGCTCCATGAGTTCGAAGTTAGTGAGGTCCGAGTGTAAGCGTTCCGGCTTACATAGCCTGATCCCAGTATCTACTACATATACCGCCTACGATACTGAATGGTGCCTATTCAGGATTTCTGCCTTTTGGCTTAGTGGCTAAGCGCGGTGGTCCGGTCATTACACCGAGGCCCTCATCGGCGTAACCCGTGAGCTTGATTGAAAGTATACTCACTCGGACTCCCGGGGATGGATCACAAGGTTTATCGGCATTCTGAAGTTCCAACAGCTCCTAGTTGTTCCCCCCGAGCTGAATGGGCATCTTTGGGGTCGGATGATCGATCGCATTTGCAAAGCATCCTAAATCCGATGACATAGTACTAGGTGACTTTGGCGTCATGTCCAAACGAGTTACTTAATTCTCGTCTGCACGGTGATCGACTAAGGACACTATTTCATCATTCAGATGGGTGCAGTTCGCGATCTGAGCTGATCTCCACCCACAAGGTTGCATAGTACGCTCATCGGTGCCGAGGAACACTGCGCACACCATGCGAGCTATTATACATCGTGCCTTCCATGTCAAGCCCCTTGGATTGTTCTGGGACGCAGCCTATTCGTGAGACAGACCAGTCAGAGAATCGCCTGTGAGTTGCGAGTATATCCAATGCCGAAAATACTCTCGTGGTATCCACCGATGGGCAAGAGCCTTCCCGGACCTAAGAAGCTATACGAACTTTCGTTGGTGACGGTACTGCCATACATGGATCGAAATAAAACAAAAACAAGTGCGTTCGAGGCACGACCTCGCCGTGCGACCATCGCCAGGGTAAGCGGTATCAGGACGAAAAAGGAATGCTGTTGTGTATGGTAACCATGCAGATAAAACCAGGCAGGTGATCGACTAAGATCACCTTGTTACACCAAGTGTAGGACCCCATGGACGCCTGCCACTTCAGCGTCGGCGAAGATACTGTGCAATAATAGACAGTGCTGCCCAATTAGTTACAGAGGTTAGGGTGCCACTAGAATCACCCACGTAGTCATCAGCGTCCATCTACCCCCCACGATGCCCGCCGCGACCACGACCACGACCTCTCCTCCCACCACCGCCACCTCTTGTAGCGCCCTCCGCATGTCCAGCCTGGGCCAAAGGGGATAGCGATCGCTGCCCAGACGCCACTGGGTCCGGCGCCAGACTGGACCCCGTCACATCCGGCGGACGCTGCAAAATACTCGGAACACCTGCCCCAGACGCCTTGGGGTGATGATCCTCTCGATGCCTATGATGCCCTTTACCCCCACCCTCGGCCCCCCCGCCGTCGCCCTTGCCTCTTTCACGTTTTTTCCGCTCGCCGCCTCCGCCTTGCGCGACAGCCACACCAGCACCACTGAGTGCCGCCTCTAAATGACGACCGAGCCCGATCATGGGACGGCCTTTACCCCGTGAACCCACGGAGGGACCACTGCCCGGAGAGCCCGGGAGCGGGATTTCCACGGGTGCAGGCATGGCTATCGTTTCTTCAGGTTTGGCTGGCAAAGGTATAGCGATGGCGCTGGGCACAGGGGCTGGTGCAGGGATGGGGGCGTCGCCTTTGGCGCCGTGCGAGCGGCCGTGTGGATCCTTGGAGGGCCGTTGTCTGGCTGGAGGTGGAACAATCATGACCGGCGTAGGTGGCTTTGGCGTCGATGTTGCGGCCGCGGAAGGGGGCTGAGTCTTTCCCGAGGATCCCTGTCCCTCGTGGGCATGAGTCGAGACCACTTTCTGCGCCACCGGCGCTGCCTTTTTGGCTTTCTTGCTCGCCGGCGTTGAGGATTCTGGTGGTGGCTGTTTCGCAGCTTGAGCAACGGCCGCTTTCTTCTTCGCCTCTTCTTTTTTCGACGCGCCACCCGCGGCGGGGTCCCTGTAGTGCGAATGATTACGAAGTATCGCTTCCTTGTCTTTCTGAGCCGTCTTTTCCGCTTTGAGCGCTTCGAGAAGCGGCGTCGTCGTCGGTGGGGGGGGAGGCTGCGACGCGGCGACTGTACGACCACATTTGAACGAGGTTGGGCGCTTGAGACATCAAACGACTCACTCAGTACTTCGAGGGGCACGGACTCGTCCTTGGGCGCATTCTTGAGAGTATCGCAAAACGAAATGTAATCGTCGTCTGCCATCGCACGAAATTACACCTGATAAACAAGGAATTCCTCGGGTCACTCACCTCTGTCGATCGTATTGTTCCGAGCATCGACCTTTTTCTTTTCGGTGGGCACTTT
Source organism: Fistulinella cinereoalba (assembly GCA_038089115.1). NCBI lineage: Eukaryota > Fungi > Basidiomycota > Agaricomycetes > Boletales > Boletaceae > Fistulinella > Fistulinella cinereoalba. The sequence goes on along the minus strand of JBBPKG010000210.1, from coordinate 29,830 downwards.
TTGGAAAGGGGCGAATTCGACGATAGCGTATGACTCGTTACCTAGATGCGTCCGTTAGCATCCATCACAAAGGTGGCGTCGCCGAATAGTCCACGCGCCCGCTTTGTCCTTGAACACGTGTCCGTCATACTCGCGACTGAATGTTGCGACCTGCTCCTCGGTCCTAAACGCAATGTATGCGCGCGCGGCTACACCCTCCTTGTTCAGCCTGCTCTCATTCGTCAACAAGTCACACTGTCCTAGATGGATAAATGTATACATACCGCTTCGTACGCAGCTTTCCAGGACAGAACGTCCTCCAGGTTATCGTATCGTCGGTTACCCATGGCTGCACGCTCTGCCAGAAGATGTCCTCGGGCAGGTTGGGCGGGAGACGCCTGACGACGATCTTGAGGCGTTCTGCACCGTTCTGTGCAGGGAACAGCCGGGGCTCCTTTGGCTTTTGCTTGCGGGGCGCCGCAGACATGACACCGCTGGCCTGCGCTCGCTATCGTTCACGACTCCGTGCCAAATTCAAACTCCGCAAAGTTGTTCAGGGGGTGGTCGTGTTCCCCACAGCGCTTGGAAAAAATGCCGTTACGCATTACCCCGCCGCAAGACCAAAAAGAAATCGTAAAAACCTCACAAAAAGAATAATACAACAAAAACGTGGGTAGAAGACCAAAAACTACTGTCGTTTTCTTTATACGGTAAGATAAAGAAGTCCAGAAGAACAAAAGGGATGTAAAGGGAAAAGAGATCGCCATCGTTCAACGTTCAACGCCAGCTTTTATCGTACGGGGATTGTTCAAAAGGCAAGAGCGCCAGAAAGAACAAACAAGGCAGCGAGGCCACCGAGAGGCATCCCGGTGCGAGCAGCGGCATTATTGGTTGCCGAAGGAGAGGCAGAAGTGGTGCTGCTCGTGCTTGTGGTGGAAGTAGATGAGTGGCTCGTCGTGGTAGGGGTAGTCAATGTCGGGCTAGTGCTGGCGACAGTAGCTGTGGTGGTATCTGTGACGGCGGTCGACTCGGTAGTGCTGAGAGCAGGTGTGGAACTACCTGATGGTGTCGTAACCGTGTCGGTGGGGGTCGTGCCAGAGGCAGTGGAGCCTGCAGAGACGGATGAGCCGGCTGGGGTGCTGGCAGGGGTGCTGGCGGGGACAGACGAACCGCTCGGGTTGGTTCCGGTCATACCAGTGAGCCTGTAGCGCGATTGCGTCAGTCGAAGCACCTTGTTGTTTGTTGAAACCAGACTAACGCAAATGAACCTGAGAAACTTCGGTAATCACCATTGGTAGCAGTGAACACGAGGTAGCTTGGATAATGGTTAGATTGTCTTGTCTCATCACCATGTTCGGCATCACGCACTATGGTCCGTTTTGACCAGAGGAGGCATCGGGCTACCAATGTTGTCAATCGATGGGTCTTTAGGACGAGCAGGGAACAACGCGCACCACAAAAGACAAGCCCGAGGTGGAGGAGACGTCGACCGAGGGCAGGGACTGCACTAGTTGCTGTAAGGACAATAATAAACCAACATGAGGCGATAAGACCCTAGGCGAGTACGTACATAGTTGCCCGTGTAAAGGCCAACCGTGCAATCACCGATGCTGGAGAGGCTGGGCGCGGTACCGTCGTCCACCCACTCCACCTGGCAGGACTGACCCGCGGCGCAGGTCGTTGCTTGGACGGGGTTGGTGACCTGCGTGCGGGGTGAGCAGGGTGCGGGACGGGCGGGCGGGCACTCACGTAGATACCAGCATTGACAAGGCGGGCTGCGAGGAGGACGGCGAGGGAGGCGAGGAAGGTGTACATCGTGGACGTTCGTGAATGGAATGCGGGAAGAAGGCGTGATGGGCACCTTTAATGAGCGTTGAAGGTATTTAAGGGAATTCAGAAGCGAGCAACGCGGCGGACAGACCTTGTCCTGGACGGGGAGTTCCGCACGGGCGAAATGAAACCAAGTCGACGTCAGCCCACTCTTCATGTCCGGTCAGCCGCTGTGAGGGCACCCGCTCGGGCGTCCACGAGGCCTACACGCTATCCAACCTTCCTTCACCGCGGCTGTGGCATCTCAATTCAAAACTCCATCATGGGCTCCGGGCGGCACTGTCTCGAGAAGTCCATCAAAACTTTTTTTTTCCTTGCGCTCAAAAATGGGCCTTCTCATTCCAGCTAGGGTTCGCTCTGGTTTGCGTCAGCCGTATTCTTACCATCAGCACCTCGAGGCCCGCCATCCCTTGTTAGGGAACGAACGCCTTCCAAATGGCTCGCTGCGTAAAAGGATTTTAGCACCATCGCCAGGGTAACTGCATGTATGGCAGCTGAAACACACTGTTTAACAGCAGTCGGATGTTGCGGAGCGCGAGCATGAGCGGAGATGATCGGTGGGTAACCGTCTCGGAGCTGGCTCTGTTCTCAGTGTACTCCCACACCATTGACTCCGAATGATCGACTCACAGACTACTGTGCGTCGCTTATGCATATCAATTTCACACTCAGCCCAGCATTGCCCTAGGCGGCGTGTGATCCAGGCGGACCGTAGGACCCACGGGATTCCACTCCGTAAACACAGCGAGCCTTGCAAGTCGTAGGTATGTACCATGCGGACAAAGTGACCTCATCATTGTGTAGTACCGCTTCTTCCGATCTATAAAACTTCTGCACGGTCGTGGTCTTCTTGGGCGATGACCGGTTGACCGCGCAGACATCATTCCATTTCCAGAACTGCCCAGGGTCTCGTAATAACATTAATACGACCGAGCCCATAAAGGGCTGTAGCCAAAACCTATGGGCACCATGAGCCTATCAGCGCATGACGTGACCATTCAAAACAGACAAAAAGTATCCTTCCTCTCTACCTCATACTTCGGAAACTAAGACGGGTAAAACAGGAAGCGCCGCTCGAGATTGACGCGCTGTATTTATCTCCGGGTCGAAGCAGGCCTAGAACCGGGGCTTCCCATGGGGTGCGAAGATGTCGTTAGTCTAGACCACGCTTGAGGTCATCTGTCCTAGATGACCTCTGATTTGAGAACAAAAGGTAGGTGTCGATGATCATCGCTCCCCTTATCGTTACCCCATATACCACACATGACCTTTTCTCGGTTCATCCACCCGCAGATGCCACTTCGTCGAGATCCGGCAGCGTTCCACTCGGACCGCCCACGAACTTCAGCCTGAGCCTGGCGGGGTTTCACTGACAGGCTGGGTTCAGGGACGATGTAGACCCCGTATCAGACGGAAGCGGTTCCGACAACCCCATCTTTGCAAGCAATTTACATAACATTGAAAGTTTGTGCGTGTTCGTGTGGGCGCGCTTGGCAATAGCCCGAGAAGCTCGTTATGGTTCATCCAGAAGGCGGTGGTGGTTGAGATACTTACGAGTGTGTTGTGCTTTCCGACACCTGTTTTTCGCAAAAATCAAACGCCGCGATCAGACATCGGAATAAAAATCAAAACACGAGACAAGCGCGTTTGGCGAGGATAATCAGCTTCACCCGCCCGTGTTTTCTTACCCATCACCTCTCCCACATCTGTCCGGCGCTCGTTTGATCATGCCTCCTCCGCTAACCTACGAATACAACCCACTCTCTTACGAATACCCCGATGACGAGACCGAGAAAGAGCTCTTCCTCCTAGCGTCTAGCAAGACTGCTCATCCAGCCATGTCGTCTGCGCGGCGCACCGTCTTCATCTACTGGGTCAACACTGTCTTCCCAGACGGCGAAGAAGTCTGGCAGGTCGTCCGTCTCGCGTACCGCGAGGACGAAAACGGGTTTCGTTACGCCTACCCAGACATGATCGTCGTCGACGAGAGCGCGCGCCAGCGGAACGCGACGTACTCCCTGGGGACGTTCACGCGCGACCAGCGCGAGCTGGTGCTCGAGTGCGCTGATGACATCGAGTACGTGGTGCGCCCCGTGCAGGCGGATGCGGAGGAGCAATGTTGGAGGTGGATGGGCCAGCTGCTGGAGCACATGGTCGAGCAGGGGCTCGTCGGGCATGCGGTCGTTGACAGTATCAGGGCGGCGCTGCCGTTGCCTCCGGATCTATGATGCATGTTGGGATCATGTGTGCATGCCGTCACCGGTCTCAGTGAGTCCTCGACCAGTTCGACCTCGATGCCCGACGCGATTGGTTCCTTCTCTCTCTTCTGGCAGGTTGTTTTAACAAGCGGTCTAAATATCACACAGACATTTCCACTAATAAGTATCACATCTCTCAGAGGCAATGTATCTTGGTCGCCGTGACATGTTTGTTGTGTATGTCCAGATTCTGATTTGGAGCGACCTCAGCCTCCTCTTGTTATCTGATACGTCTGCGTGACCATCACATACGCCACGGCTGGGTCATTGGGCTTCATCAATCCCGCTTATCAACTTGCCTGTGACGTACACGGCGCACACCTTCAATATCCCAACCTTGTTTTTAACTTGGCACCGGCTGGCAACTCACTGTTACCGGGGTTCACTGACAGGAAGTCACACGATAGGCTGTCTAACTTTCAGCATCCTAGGGGGCTGCATACCACATGATAACAGGTTCGTCACTCCCTCCGGCATGTACGTAGTATCGTTTGGATTCCAAGTTGGCGTTTCAACTACTGGTGAGCGTGACTGCTATCTTTTCCATAGGAAGCGGCACACGGCGTCCGGTACCGGCGAAGTATTAGATGGGCGCTTTGGCTTGACAGCGAGGCTGTTCAACCCGAACTCGTGCAACTAACTATTATCTATGCGAGAGTCAAGCGGACTTGCCGTCAGTGCTCTGATGCTTCAAGGCCTCAAGACCAATTCAGAGTCGGACGCACTGTCAGGGATTGGTATCTCTCCGTACAGTCCTCATGATCCTTGACTACAGCATTTTGATTACAGTCAAAGCGAAGGAGCAAGTCGACAAACGATAACAAGTGGATTTAGACGGGGCTGCCATCGGTTAAGCTTAAGGTTCACAAGCGCGCCAGTATGTAATCAGCTGACAGCATGTCCCCTGGACCTTGCGACAAATTTTGGTCGAGACTCAGTGGTAACGTTCAAGTTCGACCTGGTGACTTCAGATCCCACTTTCAACCATGGAGTCAAAGCCACCTGGACCACCCATCACACGTCTTCAATATGTCTCCCGCCTGTGGGACCAGGATCTTCCCTCTGGATCTTGGTGTACAGCCCTCGAAAAACTTCTTCGTTTGCTTGGGCTTAACTCGGACATGCAATCCTACCCAGCGATCGGCAAAGAGAAGTTAGAGAACCCCGTTCGCTGCCAACTGTGCTTCCAACACAATGATAACCTCTCTGAGATCTCGACTCTTTTTCTCTCGTTCACTAACTTGGTCTCTGGGGCCACATATACAATCGACATTGAAGGCATTCGGTTTGACAAGTCATGTCGACAGGTGGAGCACCAGACCTGTATCATCGAGCTCGATGACTATGCTAACCGTGTTTTGGAACGGGTGCGGGTGAGTGCTCAGTCGTGTTTGTGCGTACATCGACTTGCCACTCACTGGTCGCTCGGGCTTCTAGACCTTTAGCAATAGACTTATTGAGCGCAAAATCATTCTTGACAGGCGACCTTTTCTTGAAGTCAACTTGAGGAGTTGCCCGCTTTGTCCGGCACCCTTGCTCAGTTGCTCCAAATGTGATGCCATCGTGGTGTGTGCAAATCCTGTATGTCGAGGTGCAGAGGTGGCCGACCATGAACGTTGCGATGATCATGGGGTCATTACGTGCTACAGGTGTCTGGACATGGGAGTAAACTTGGTGGAGAAACCACACTTTGTCCCTTGCCCGACATGCAACGCCTGGTGCTGTCGACATTCCATGAATTGGTGTCCCGGGCTACCTATCCGGTCAAGCTGTCTAGGCTTCAGCGACGACTCAGAAAAGCTGACTCAAGTAACTGACGACAAGAAGGTCGAGCGGCTACATTCCCTGAAGCCTGGGTCTTGTCCGTCCTGCATCAATGCTGCCCATGCCGGTACATGGCAGGAATGTGACGCTCATCAAACCGCCCTCTGTCCAAGTCGTGCAAGCTGCCTCGCTTCGCTCGATGTGCACGGCGCCTATTGCCCCGAATGCATTGTCATGCAGACTGGGCACACCTGTGCTTGCAGCAAAGTTTGGGTATGCCAGCCATGCTTTGCGACTTCCCATCCACGTCCGGCCCATTTGGCCTCGTGTTCTCGATGTGGATCCACATATTGCACTCTTGAAAGTGGAGAATGTCGTCAATACTGCAAACTTTGCTTCCTTTGCAAAGCGGTCAGCTTCTGTCGTGTTTGTCGGGACCTGGAGGAAGATGCTCCCTGTGAATCGTTGGACGAGGTTTCTCAGCCAATCGACCTTGTTGAACGCTGTGCGGGGTGTGGAGTGGGCCTCTGCAGGGGTTGCAGAGAGCAACGTTCACCTGGCGATTTAAAGCGCTGCCGCGAATGCAGTCGTTGGATGTGTGGTGACAAATTATGTTCCCGGTTCTCGGCAACGACTTATGATCTGCCAGTGTGTTCACTCTTCGCTTGTCTTTTCACTCGAGCACTGATATGATCAATAGCTTTGCCTTGGATGCCATCACTAAAGTGCCTCGAGCGCCCAACCCAACTTGTTCAGGAGTCCCATGTCCCTAACAGGGCGTTTATATCAATCCGTACTTTGGCATAAAGAACAAATGCTGACTTGCTATTTGGTACATTCGGGGCAGATGTCTAGGTCTTCCGTTGTTGGTAAATGACATTTGTTGTAAGCACCGTGTTTTCGTGATGATTGCAGGCCGACGTGGCCACTACTTTCGCCTGGTAGACAAGGGGTAACGGTTGTCATGCAGATTCGACACACTGCCGAAAGTGACCTGTTTGCGAAATGTATCTGGAAACGACCACTTTGACTCGAGTCCTCCGTCGTCCAAATCAAGCCTCGGGATGGTATTAGATAAGGCACTCCTGATGGTATCAGCGTATTGCGTGAGCACTGATAGCAATCTGGGTCCCTGGAGCGTGGCAGTACGGAAGGCAAGTGACGACGGGCTGCGATAGGTCGGACCCCGGCGGGGGAAGAGGCGGATGGCCGGACTGGAAGATGGAGACGCCCGTGCCCGTCGGCGCTTGTATGGGGAGGTCGCGCGATCCCTCATTGGAATTAGCCCATCCACAGCCGATCCACAGCATTAACACGTTAGTGCCTGGAGGTTGGCAGGTCGTCGTGTGACGGAGCACGGTTCTCTGACGTGATTGGAGGGTCTAATCTGGGTCGATTGTGGGCACACGAGCACAGGAGGGCACACGACCAGGCAACGTTGATGGGTCTTGTGAGCGGGACACACGTGCAAGGGCGAGCCAATGGGAATGCGCACACGAGCAGTCATAAGCATGCTGGAACGACACGAGTTCGCATGTCGTCCTTTCGCCCCATCGCCCCCGCTGATCCTGCCATGGACACCGTCTACGCCGCCGCGTGCAACCCGCCCCGCCGCGCCAAGCGTGCACGCCAGGACGACTCGTCCGAGCTCTCCTCCCCCGAGGACGACGCCCCGCCCCCAAAGCGCCGCGGCCGCAGACCAGGCACCCTCTCGCGTGCCGCCCGCGAGGCCCAGCGCAAGATCAACCACTCGCTGATCGAAAAGGCCCGCCGGACAAAGATCAACGACGCCCTCGCCACGCTCCGCGAGCTCGTCCCGCCCGAGTACAAGCGCGAGGAGGAGGAGGGGGAGGAGGACAGGAGGCGTGCCAAGCCCAAGGCGGGCGAGAAGGAGTTCAAGCTCGAGATCCTCGTGCGCACCGTCGCATACCTGCAGGACCTCACCGACCGCGTGCGCGTGCTCGAGCGCGACGGCTGCCCCCGCTGCAGCGAGCCCATCTCCCTCGCCAGCCAGCCCTCCCGCGCCTCCTCCGTCGCCGACCACTCCCGCCTCCCGTCCATCTCCACCTGGCTCCCCGGCGACGCCCTCCTCACCCCCACCCACTCCCCCGCCGCCCGCCCCCAGCTCCCCACCCCGCCCGCCTCCGCCACATGCGCACCCGCCACGGGCTACCCCGTCCCCCCCGTCCTCACCCTCCCGTCCCCGAGCACCCTCCTCCCCACCCGCTTCTCCGGCTTCACCCCGCGCAGGGCCAAGTCCCCCGCATACACCCCCGAGGACGAGTCCGCCGCCTCGCTGTTGCTCCGCATCGGCGCCACCCCCCGCAAGCCCACCGTGCTCACCCCCAGCCGGCTCTTGGGCCTGAATGCCGAGAGATAGATGTACGATGCCACGGACAGTCTAGTGTACGATATCGGACTGTGCTGTTTACCCATATTTACGTTTTCTTCTTGTTCATGTTCCGACGCTGTCTTCATACGGAGCGCAAACGACGCCAGGCGGTATGCCTTGTTTCTGACCCGCATGTCTCCCCGTCACCAGTCCACAGGGCGATGCCTTCCTCGACCACGTCGTCGTGCACCTCCGCGCCGGCAGGGGTGGCAACGGCTGCGTCGCCTTCCACCGCGAAAAATACAAGGCCATGGGGCCCCCCTCGGGTGGCAACGGCGGCGGCGGCGGCGACGTGTACATCCTCCCGACCCCCGCCCTCACCACCCTCGGCGCCGTCCCCCGCCGTATCCGCGCCGCCCCCGGTGACCCCGGTCGCGGCACCTGGCAGAACGGCCGCAACGCACCCCCGACCATCCTGCGCGTCCCACTCGGCACCCTCGTCCGCGAGCTGGCCCCCGACGACCCCCGCCGCGCCCGCGACGAGGCCGAGGCCGAGCACGATGCCCTCGCCGCCCTCGACCCCGACGCTCGCCGCGCCCGCATCCGCGACGCCCGCTGGATACACTACCCCCGCTACGAGGACGACAACCTCCAGCGCGACGCCTTCCGCCAGGCAGAGGCTGCCCTCTTCCACGAGGAGCGCGACCGCCGCGGCGCACGCGCTACCCGCCCTGCCGTCCTCCTCGACCTCGACTCCGCCGACTGCCCCGTCGAGGATGTCAACGCCCCTCTCGCTCTCCCCCGCACCGAGTACCGCGGCCACCTCGTCGCCCGCGGCGGCCAGGGCGGCCTCGGCAACCCCCACTTTGCATCCCCGCTCCACCGCGCCCCCAAGTTTGCCACCCGCGGCGTCGAGGGTGAGCGCGTCTCCCTCTCACTCGAGCTCAAGATCCTCGCCGATGTCGGCCTCGTCGGCATGCCCAACGCAGGCAAGAGCACTCTGCTCCGCGCACTTACAGGCGGGCGTGCCAAGACCGCCGTCGCCGCGTACCCATTCACGACACTCAACCCCGTCGTCGGCGTCATCCGCGTCGCCCAGGACGGCACCTTTGAGGGCGAGCTCCGCGCCGTGCGCGTGTTCGGAGAGTCCCCGGTCGATCAGCCCGATACCCAGGACAAGACAGCACTCGACCACTTTTCGATCCTCGAGGCTTATCGGTTCACGATCGCAGACAACCCCGGGCTCATCGCGCGTGCATCCGAGGACGTCGGCCTGGGGCACTCGTTTTTGCGCTCGATCGAGCGCTCGCATGCCCTCGCATACGTCGTCGATCTCGCCGGGCCTGCGCCTTGGGACGATCTCGCCGTGCTCCGGGACGAGCTCGAGCGGTACGCGCCCGGGATGAGCACCAAGGCACGCCTGATCGTCGCCAATAAAGCCGACACGCTCGACGGCGACTCGGGCCGCGACAAGCTCGCGCGCCTCGCGACCACGGGCCTCGACGTCGTCCCCGTCTCGGCCAAGTACGGGCTCAACCTCAAGCGGGTCGTCGCCCTCATGGGCGGGTACGTGCGCGAGAAGCGGGATGGCGTCCGGTAGTTTACAGTACATGTCTATGGTTTACCCCCCGTGCAACGTCGAGATGAACACGATCTCGTCCCCGTCTTGGAGGACGTAGGATCCCTCGCCCTCGAGCTCCCAGTCGGTATCGTTGATGAGGACGAGAATGCCCGGTCGACTGAGTGCGTGCGTGTGCCGAGTGCATGTGGTCGCGGACACACGTGCGTGTCAGTGTGTACGTGCGTCGCGTGCCGCAGAGGGGAAAAGGCAAAAAGGTAAAACGTCAGCCGTGGACATCGGGTGTATTCGAGGCCCGGGCCTCACACGGTATCGCCGTCCATGAAGAGCTCGGGGCGCTCGCTGAGGACGTGCGTGCGCAGGTGGTGCATGAGGTCTGTCAGCGTCGTCGGCTTGGGGGATGGCTCGCGCGGCAGCTCGACGCTGTGTGTGCGCTGGTTGTTGAAGAGCAGCTCGAGTCCGCCGCTGAATTGGACGGTGAGCGCGATCGTCGACATGATGGCTCGTGTCGAAGGGAGGGCAAATGCCTTTGATGCCAGTCTGTGTCCCGGATCGGAACCATGCGGGTCGACGGGACTCTGGACGGAACGATTGACGTCGGGCATATGGTGTAGCTGGTTATCACATCCGCTTAGCATGGCGCTGAGTGCGGGGGGTCTCCGGTTCGAGTCCGGATTTGTCCACATTTTTCATTCTTGGCGCTCTGAGAACACGATGGTAGGTTCATCAACGTCGCTATATATACTATCGGCATCCCAGATCATGTGGTGACCCGCATCCCTTGATGACCACTCGAGACATGTATGAGGCCCCCCAAGAGCAAGTGGTCCAGCGCTTTCATTTGCGGTCTCTGACCACAAGCGTTCATCCCACCTTTACCAGTGCGTGCAGTACTGGGATCGTCCAGGCTATCCTCCGTCCCCTGCCAGCGTGATAGGACATCAGGCGTCATTCCGTTACTGCAAAGCATACGTACTCGGTTCCCTGCCGCAGGTCCACTCCAGACATTTTTCGATCCTCACAAGTCTGTAATGCCCAAACATTGGTCCTTGCCACATGTGGATCTAGAGCCCTGTCGAGGCTGATGCCGTTCAGGTTCAGTCCTGAGGCCTGAAAGACTCATACTCGAGGAGTCGAGGCTCGGACGTCATATCGCATTCAAGTTTCCTGCTAAACCACAGTAGTGCAGTGAACCCGAAGAGAGTATGAGGCCTGTTGGTGTTGGTGGGTGGCCACAATCGCGCGCGAGACTGCTCGTGCCTCCGACCACGAGGATCCGAGTAGTCACGGTTCTCCGCGATTTGACCAGTAGTAACCCTCGTGTGGACGGCGACAACGTACTGGCGATAGGTCAGAATTCCAATGGGATGATGGGTTACATCCGAGTCGACCACAGTAAATCATCCACCAATCCTCATTGCGAACTCTAAGCCAGCCTGAGCAATCAATTGGTAAGGGGGGTGGACGTGAGTCGCACATTATCTGTGATGATCTCCCCCTGTGCCACATCATAGAAAGGGTTAGATCAGGTATAATTTCGTAACTGCAGAGCAGGCTTGTCTGGTTCTCCTCCAATGATGTCTTCGGTCTCTACTGTTTGGGGTACTTCAAGGTACGATTGTTGTAGTGTACATCAATTCAACGCCTCGCATAACAATTGATCCTGATGATTTATCACGGTGACGTCAATCACTCGTGAAAGTGAACAACTGGGGCGGGTAGGGGCTGTATGTGTCAAGGGCAACCTAAGAGACAAGATACGAATAGGTAAGGAAATGATTCGCAATATTTAATGGGAGATTGCCGCACATAGGTAGCGTCAGTTTCAAGAGACTTGACATCCCAATACTTGTCGGGGGCTTTGCCAGCGTATTCGATCCTGGTGTGTTCGTTCACATGTGAGCGCAGACGTGAAGTGACAAAAGCAACTCACGTGTAAGCATCACCCGCGGATTGGATGTACCAAAAGACAGGACTCTGAGGTTCGGGTTGGATGCCGGGGGTTACCAACACAGCCCACTTGGGCCACGGGTCGGTTTCGTCGTAGAGAAGCGGGACCATAATGTATCCTGGAACGGGATCACCGGCATCTGAAAGACACGCGACTAGGCTATAGCTGCCATTATCGAACCGTGTGACGTTCCACTAAGGTAAGAAAGAAGGTTCGAGTCAGCACCTGGATAGGATGATAGGAACACTGCGCCTAATGGTAGTCAATGGGCCGACCTGTGTAGGATATGGGCTACTTTGCAGCGTCCACGGGGGTTCATGATTGATCGCTGGGCCGATGACACCACCACTCTGATCCAAAATCTTATATGTGCCAGAAGCAAGAACGGACATGACCAAAGCCTGTGAGAGACGCCTGCTCTGTTAGTGCTTTTGTGAGATGCGAATATGTGAATGGGAGCCTGAGAGGGATGCAGGGGGCACCTAGCCTTTATATATCCGTTGGTGCATCATCTAACACCACGAACTCGTACCATGACCGTCCGGAAATGGAATGCAAATGACCGTCACATTCAGACCGTCACTTGGGTAGGCCCGCCGTAATGGTAACTTGAAGCCTCAGATAGACACGACAAACTGGCGAGAGGTCAGTATTTCAGTGGGTTGATGAGTTAGACTATTAGTAAATCATTGCTTCAATTGGAAGGGCGACTCTGGCTGGACGTGACGGGTGCAAGTGGCTGAAGATACTTCCTCGTACGGTGGCCACTTTGTAGACTTAAGGGTCAGATCAGGCATGATTCCGTCACTGTACCTCAGGAATACCTGGATCCTCTGTAAAGCCGGGATATCGCGTGTGCACATGCATTTGGAGCCTGCAAACATGGTAAAGCTTATGCTGATGGTGTTCGTATTCAGTTGCGGGTGGCTTCATATGCAGTTTGCCGCATTCTTGCCCTGAGTAGCTTTCCGAGGCTTTGCAATGCGACTTCTTTTGCGGTCTTGCCAGGTGTCTTGTAACACACTTCCTCGGACCCATGGTGACTTCAATAAGTAAGGATATAACTTCAATAAGTCAACCTACTTTTGCACTTTTCCGACTTGTGGTATTGAAGACGAAACATACATACTACTTACTAGTTTGCTGATGCAGCCCTCAGGGCCGTGCACAATGGAAAAGGTGTGGACTTACCTGTATTTCTCGAAGTGAAGACCAGAACCATTGACATTGGCATTGTCGCTGGTTCCGTGGTTGTTCTGGGATGCTAAACGTTTGGACCTCCGCAAACAGTAAGAATGGTTCTTCTGTCACGGAGTCTCGGGTTCTCACTGGCACCACCACTTTAAGCGTTAGATTGCGAGATTGCGCATGCCACCTCGAGGATCGTGATTAATCCTGCTTCGTCCTCGCAAACGGCACCCTGCGGTCGTCCAGGTCTCCTCACAACCTCCCCAGTGAGTCCCCACGTTGTTGCTACTATGGACAAATCCACCCGATCGATACGGAGTCGGAAAAGCATTTGAGCGAGGGGCAGACTGCCAGACACATGATATCCACAGCGCGCCCATATGCGTCGTGCTCTGCCGGTATGTCGTGAGCAAGGCGATGACAGCACGACACCGAGGCGGTATACTACGGCATCGTCAGCGCGCCCATGCACCCGCACTGGCGGGACGAGATAGACGAACCGCATTGCCGCGACTTCACAACGTAGTAGATAGCATTTCCCACCGCGGTGGCCGCGTGGTACTATGGGTGGTTGGAGAAAACCACAAGAAGGTCTGCAAACGTGGTCGAGTCCGGTTCGACACAGCAGAAGACCTCGTCGGGCGTTCACGTTTGCCGATTAAAGATGGGTCAGGCCTCAGAAACAGTGGTCGCCGTAACGTTGATAAGTGTTACGAGTATCGCCCGTTGGCCCGTGCGTCGGTGGCCCGTGCACCGACTTAGGTATTAGTCATCGTGCCTCCATGTAGTCGTCATCGCTATCCGTTCCCCTCCTTTCCTCTTAGCGTTAAGCTTCTCCATTCTAGGTACAATGTCTCGACTGTCCTGTATTCCTAGACCGCTGAATCTCCATTCTAGTTGTCCAAAGCGGGTCGCCCGAGCGTTGGTCACCGCCACGGAAATTAGGGAACCCGACATTAGCTTAACGCTAGACGTACGCTCCCTCGACCCCTATCCAATTCGCATCATGCCCAACACTTCGAACTACCCCGCCGGCTCCCAGGTGGGAGCCCTGAAACCTCCCAAACCCATCTCGTTTGATGGGGACAAATCCAAGTTCGAGACCTGGCTCCAGCATCTCGAGCTGTACTTTGCCTTCTTTCCCGATATGACAGCATTGCAGAAGTCGCTTACTACGCTAGGTCTGATGAAGGAAGGTTACGCTGGAGATTGGGCGGCCGCATACAGCAGAACCATGATAGCAGACGCAGCCAACAAATCTCAGCACGATCCTAGCCGCTACGCGTGGGACCCGCTTCTTACTGCGTTGAAGGAAACATTCGCCCCTCTCAGTGAGACGGCGGATGCCCAGGCCCGCCTGTGTCAGCTCAAACAGGGGACCACCCCGACGGACCAGTACCTTATCACCTTCGCTCAGATCGCAGTGAAGGCAGGCTATGTCACTGTGCAAAAAGACATGCCCGAAGCAGATCATCTCATCGATGTTCTCAAAACCAACATGAATCCTGCTATTGTATACGCTGCGGAGGATAACTGTGACATGGCCAAGACCCGTGACTACAACGACTTCGTTAGAGCGTTAAAAAAGACTGGGAAAACGCTGGAACTCCGTCATGGTGGCAAGGCCCCATCTCTCGCTTCGATGACCGTGTCACGCCCTACTACCGCTACCTTCCGTCCTCGTCCTTCACTGCCTGCTCCTCCTCCTGCCACGTCAACCACACCTACCACCCCAGCCTCATGGCAGGGGGATCGACGAGACTCTACCGGTGTCACTTATGGAGGACAAGGCCAACCGATGGACGTCGGAAGGAACAAGGGGGGCCGAGTATGCTATAACTGCGGCCAACCGGGCCATTTTGCAAGGCAGTGCACCCAACCCCAACGTGCCAGCCGGGCGCAACGCGTTGCATATATGGTTGCCGAGCTAGACAACAACGAGAAGCTTGAAATGAAGGAGAAGTTGGAGGATTTTTAAAAGGGTCGGAAGGTAATAGCGTGCCCTCTCCGACCCCAGAGAGTTTGGTTCCAAATGTCGTCGAGCCTGATGAAACGTCGCATATAATCGTGTCACGTATGAGTGAATCGAAAGAATCGAAAGAAGTTACACCTGTTCTTACTCAGACTCGAAACCGACATCCAAACCAAGCGCTCCTGCCTCCTACCAGATCAATTCCCTGGACACCATCCTGGTATGCACAGCGACTCCGAGACCAAGGCCCTACGCGAGCCCTGGCCCTACTTCGTCTCCTCACCCATCCGAAACGCCAATTGGAGGCGACAGAAGAGGTATTGTTGCAGCTCAATCAGTTGTCGCTGAACAGTGCCGAGGATGCGATCAGGGAGTTACAAGGCCCCCGCTGCTTCATCCGTGGAAAGGGAGATTCCCTCATGCTTAATACTGTTCTAACTGCCCTCGACGACCAACGGCAGTTCTCTCTGAGGGCCCTCGTTGACAGTGGATGCACCGGCTCTTCAATTGATGCAGGCTTTGTTAAGGCTAAAGGGCTGAACGTACGCCCCCTACCACGCCCTGTGCCAGTCTACAATGCAGACGGAACCCTGAATAAACATGGAGCAATTACCAACTATGTCACATTACGAATGACGATCGGTTCCCATTCCGAGCGCATTACCCTCGGAGTTACTGACCTGGGGAAAAGTGACTTATTCCTCGGCCATGAATGGCTCCAATTCCATAACCCGACAATTGACTGGCAGGGTGGGGAGTTGAAATTCGATCGCTGCCCCAAGCGATGTCGCCTTTCTTACGCCCTTACTGAGCCTGAACATAATGACCGTCCCACCATCGTTGAAACCTTTCCCACTGGGGAAGTGGAAGACGGAGACCGAGTCTTCGCCTTTGACTTTTTTGGGTATCGAACGCAAAATGGGGAACACATCCGTGCACGAACCACGACCTCTCAACAACTAGCTGAAGAAGCGCTTAAAGGAGTCTCGCCTAAGACTTTTGAGGAGATAGTCCCAACACACTATCACAGCTTTCGTGATGTCTTCAGCAAGGACTCTTTTGACGCCCTTCCGGACCGCCGTCCCTGGGACCACGCGATTGAGCTCACTCCCGGGTGTCACACTATAGACTGTAAAGTCTATAATCTCAGCCCTGACGAACAACGTGAACTCGAGTCCTTTATCGAAGAAAACCTTCGATCGGGTCGGATTCGTCCGTCTAAATTCCCATTTGCTTCGGCATTCTTTTTCGTTAAGAAAAAAGATGGGAAGCTTCGCCCAGTACAAGACTACCGTAAACTGAATGCCATCACTGTTAAAAACCGGTACCCACTCCCCCTGATATCGGAATTGGTCAATAAATTGAAAGGGGCCAAATACTTCTCCAAGTTGGACGTATGTTGGGGATACAACAATGTATGTATTCACGAGGGCGATGAGTGGAAAGCAGCGTTTCACACGAACATGGGGTTATTTAAACCCACCGTAATGTTCTTCGGGCTCACCAACTCCCCTAGCACATTCCAAAACCTCATGAACGACATCTTTCATGATCTCATCCTAACTGGAAAAGTGCTGGTGTATCTCGATGACATCCTCATTTTCACCAAGACGCTTGAAGAACACCGACAGATCATGTCCCAAGTCCTTCAAATCCTTCGTGTCCATCACCTTTATCTCAAACCTGAAAAATGCGTGTTTGAACAGACTCACATTGAATATCTCGGACTTGTCATTTCTGAGAATGAGATAAGTATGGACCCAGTTAAAGTCCAAGGTGTTACGCAATGGCCAACCCCCACTTGTATGTAAACGCGATTTACAATCCTTCCTTGGCTTTACTAATTTTTATTGACGATTCATTCGCGGATTTGGTGACATCGCGAAACCACTGCACCGTGGGCCTGGAATGACGAGCATCAAACTGCCTTCACTACCTTGAAGGATGCACTTACATCAGCTCCAGTCCTTGCCATCCCCACAGATACAGACCTTTATCGCGTCGAAGCGGACAGCTCAGGCTGTGCCGTCGGTGCTGTTCTCTCCCAACAGCAACAAGGACTCTGGCGCCCAATTGCCTTCCTCTCAAAGTCCCTCAATGCAACTGAGCGTAATTATGAAATATATGACCGAGAACTCCTCGCTATTATCACCGCCCTCTCGGAATGGCGCCATCATCTTATGGGGGCTCAACAGGACTTCGAGATTTGGACAGATCATCAAAATCTCGCCTACTTCCGTCAGCCTCAGAAGCTTAACCGTCGCCAGGCTCGCTGGCTCTCTGAACTCACTGAGTACCACTTTTCTTTACACCACCAGCCGGGCCGCATTCACATCAAAGCTGACCTTCTATCCCGCCGGTCGGATCATCACTGTGGCATAGACGATAATGAGAATATCGTGCTTCTGAAGCCCGAATATTTTCGGCGCACCGCGCTTGTTACAGATGACCTCACCTTTCTCGATAGAATTCGTCGTCGGACAGCCAACCGCGATCCAGTTGTCGCATGCAAAGTCGCATCGGGGGAGGCTGGCTGGACGGAG
>JBBPKG010000210.1:0-12335 GCA_038089115.1 Fistulinella cinereoalba | reverse complement strand
AATATTTTCGGCGCACCGCGCTTGTTACAGATGACCTCACCTTTCTCGATAGAATTCGTCGTCGGACAGCCAACCGCGATCCAGTTGTCGCATGCAAAGTCGCATCGGGGGAGGCTGGCTGGACGGAGGAGGGCGGTATCGTCACCTGGAAAGAATGCATATACATGCCTATTGATCGCCAGTTGAGAGAGGACATCATTCGCGATCATCACGACTCACGTTTGGCAGGCCACCCTGGTCAGTATAAAACGCACGAAATGATCACCAGAGACTATTGGTGGCCCAACATCTTACGTGACGTTCGTCGCTATGTCGCTGGTTGTGAAACATGTCAACGAACCAAGCCGCGACATTCACCCCTCACCGCCCCACTACACCCTAACGCGATCCCAACCCTGCCTTGGGAGCACATCTCCCTCGATCTCATAGGGCCATTACCAGAATCACAAGGGCATAATGCTATCCTTGTCGTGGTCGACCATTTCTCAAAGATGCTTCACACCGTCCCATCCCACATGGAAGTTACATCTTCGGGAGTCGCTCGCCTCCTCCGTGACCACATCTTCCGCCATCACGGCTTACCCTGGAAGGTTATCAGCGACCGAGGCTCCAACTTCGTTTCCGCTTTCATGCAAGAGTTATACTCCCATCTGGGAATCACCGCAAACGCCAGCACTGCCTACCACCCTCAGACGGATGGCCAGACCGAACGCCTGAATCAACAAGTCGAGCATTACCTTCGTGTCTTCACTAACCACCATCAATCGGACTGGGCCGACTGGCTGGCCCTTGCGGAGTTCTCCTATAACGACAAAGTCAACGCGGCAACGGGTCATTCGCCATTCTATCTCAACCACGGTCTCCACCCTTGGAAGGGACGCAGCCCTCGTCGCGAAGGGAGGGTGGAAGCAGCTCATGACTTTGCAGAACGAATGAAAAAGGTTCGAACGGAGGCTGAGGCGGCTTTGAACAAGGCAGCAGAGGACATGAAACGAGTCTATGATCGACGACGCTCCCCTTCAAAAGACTACTGTGTAGGTGACCGAGTCTGGTTGGAGGCCACGCATATCAAGTCCGATAGACCTACACAAAAACTCGACGACAAACGCTACGGTCCATTCACCATCCTCAGTAAACATGGGGCCAGCGCGTATAAGTTACGCCTCCCCCCAACCTGGAAAAGCGTCTATCCTATCTTCAACGAGTGCGTCCTCTCTGTTGCAACCGAAAAGAGTTGCTACAACAAAGGCAAAACACTAGGCTCTAGGCTGAACCTAAAGAGAGTAGTGGAGCTTTGGCTGGTCCCCAAGTGAAGGTAAAAGGCAGGGAACAACCAAGATGGAGAACCATCGAGGTTGGTCGCCCGGTTTATATATCGTAGGCATGTATGTACATGTTTGGCGTATGGTCCGTGCATAAATACGAGAAAGGAAAGTAGGAGATAAGAGCACATAATGCTATAGGTTAGGGCATAGGGCATGGGTCTAGGGTCGTGACATCATAAGTGAGGTCATCGTGATGTCATAGAGTCTAGCCCATGATGTCATAAAGAACCGTCTAGGTCCGGTCTAGAAGTAGAACAAAGGCTGTGAGGCTGGACTCGGTCCAGGCGCTGCACAGGTTAGAAGATAAGATAAAAGATAACTGGTACTTGCCGGATAAGATAAGATAAGCGGATCTCGGATCTAGCCGAGATAAGATAAGATAATGAAAATGTCAGTGAAAACGTTGAAGTCCAGTCAACGATAAAGGAAAAGAAATAGGGGCAAACCAGTGCCCGTTTCACCACCCCCCTTCTATGGATCGAATTCCAGACGATCCCCGAAAAGTGGGCTGTGTGGCCGAATCGACGGCCGATATTTGACTGACGTGACTCGCAAGCCAGCCAGGTCCCCCCCGCTCCACGGGAGTGTGTCGCCTGTCAAAGGTGGGTTGAAAACGAGGTCTCGGACTGCTCGCGCTCCGGTAGACCCGAATCCCTTCTCTCCTCTACCCGTCTCCGGAAGTTCCAGTACTTCTGTCAGCGTCAGGTTAGAGATCTTCTCAATAATGAGTTGAGCGATTCTATCGCCCGGTTTTATGGCGAAGGCTTTCTTGCCGTTGTTGACGAGAACCACCTTAAGGTCCCCTCGGTAGTCGGAATCTACGACACCGGCAGCTATGTCAATGCTGCTCTTCACAGATAACCCCGATCTAGGGGCGATACATCCATACGTTCCCTCCGGGAGAGCGATCTGGATGTTCGTGTTTACGGGACGTCTAGTCCCAGCTTCTATGAGCGCTTCTTCGCTCGCGTAGAGATCGTAGCCCGCGGCGAATGCCGTGCCATGTGTGGGTTCCTTCGCGCTGGGCAAAGATCTTCTGAATGGAAGCATCTGGCTACGTTTCTCACCAGGAGGCTTCTGAGCGAGTGCAACTGTTGTCAGCTCTTCTGGATATGGCTGGAATAGTCCTAGCCGATCCGCAAACTCCATCCGTTGGAGTGCGTGTGGGTTTCGTTCATGGAATTCCGCTATTGTGTCAGCGGCGTTCCGAAGGTTCTTCTTCGGTTCCCATGTCCGATCTTCTACTCCCCATCCAGCCCAGTGGACGAGATATTCGACTGATCGTCTGCGGCGTCTAGCTTCGACGATGTGGTCAACTTCAAATTCAGCATCACCTTCGTCTGTGACGGTGCATGCCGGGGGTTTAAATAAGGGTTGCCCAAACAAGGGCTCTTCGTAGGGCTTAACCCTCGAAACGTTCACAACTGGGTGAATCTTCATGTTTCGGGGAAGCATGAGGCGAACTGCGTTGTCGCCGACCTTCTTATCAATTTTGAACGGACCGATGAACCGTTCTGTCATCTTCTTTGACTGCCTCCCTTCCATGCGGAGATTAGTCGTGGATAGGAGAATGAGGTCTCCTGCCTTGTATGCGGGTGCTTCGCTTCGATGCCTATCTGCCGTCTTCTTCATGCGTGTCCTCGCTTCTTCGAGGTTTTGAGCCGTCTGCTCAAGGGTTTTGCCGACTTCTTCGGCGAGGTCGTCCATCGCAGGTGCGGCGGAAACTCCAGGTTCTATGCCCATGCGTGGTTGGTACGTAAGCATTATTGCAAACGGACTCTTCTTAGTCGCGCTTTGCTGCTTCGTATTGTAGCTGAATTGCGCCATCGGCAACCAGTCTACCCAGTCTTCTTGTCGCTCAGCGACGTATAGTCTAAGATTTTGTTGCAGATCTCTGTTGATCCGCTCCGTCTGCCTGTCCGTCTGCGGGTGATATGCCGTGGAGAGCTGCTGCTTAACTCCGAGGCGATCGCATAGCGATTTTAATACTTTACTGGCGAACTGCGGTCCTCGGTCTGTCGTGAGGGTGCGTGGTAAGCCGTGAGCCATCCAGACTCGGGTGAGGAATAGTTGTGCTGTCTCTGCTGCATCGATCTTCTTCGTGCACGGGATAAACACTACCTCTTTTGAGAATCTATCGACGACGACCAAGATGCTGTCGAAGTCGTGGGATACCGGGAGATCCGTGATGAAATCCGCAGTTATATCCTGCCAAGGTCTGCTAGGCACCGGCAGTGGCTTCAAGGTTCCGGTGGGAGCTCGATTCGTCGGCTTCATCCGCTGGCATCTGTCGCAACTCGCGACATACTTCTTTACTTCTACGGCCATCCGAGGCCATTCGTAGTGTCTTCTAATGAGCTCGAGAGTCTTCTCGGCTCCGGGGTGTCCGGCGACCGGCGTGTCATGATGTTTCGTCATCACCAACATCCTCAGGTCTTCTTCATCCGGTACGAACGTGTGTCCTTCTTTCACTAACGTTCCCCCTATCGTCTCTTCATATCCGTCCGCGTTCAGCTTTAAGACTTCCGATTCTTTCAGCTTTAGTGTCCCGGCTTCTATTTTTCTTCTAATTTCATCCCCATCATCCTTCATTGAGATCGTGCTTCTGATCTTGTCCGGGGTAATTATGAGAACTCCTTTATTGTCGTCCTCTATTCCTTCCGCGTGATCTTCTCTCCTTGAGAGGGCGTCCGCTCAGCCCATCGTGTGACCTGGTTTGTGTTGCCAGATCAGGTTGAAGCGCGATAGGTATTGCGCCCAACGTGCTTGTCTTCTATTGAGGTCCTGCCTCGTCATGAACCATTGGAGGTTCTGATGGTCGTTCCAGACCTCGAACTCCTTGGCTCCTTCTAGGTAATGGCGCCATGCTTCTAGGCACCGTATCACCGAAAGCATCTCCTTGTCGGCGACGGGGTAGTTCCTCTCTGGCTCCGACATAGAGTGAGAGTAATATGCTACGGGGTGCCATTGCTCCCCTTGCTTCATCGACAAAACGCCGCCTGTGGCGTAGTCGGATGTGTCTGCTTCTAACCGAAATTCTCCGTCGTTATCGGGGTAAGCGAGGATCAGGGCTTCGGTAAACTGCTTCTTCAATTCGTCAAATGCCGCCTGCTGCGGCGCTTCCCATCGGAAGGCTGTATCCTTCTTCAAAAGATCGTTCATCGGCCTAGCTAGCTGGGCGTAATCTTTGATGAAACGTCTGTAGAAGTTGGCGAGACCCAAGAAACTTCTGACCCCCTTCACCGTCTTTGGTGTGGGCCACTCTAGGATCGCCTTCACCTTGGCTTCGTCCATGGTGATTCCCTTCTGATTGACAACCATTCCTAGGAAGTCTACTTCTTTTACCGAAAAGGTGCACTTCTCGGGTTTTACGAAAAGGTCGTTCTCTTCGAGCCTTCTCAGAACTTCTAGCACTATCTTGTCGTGCTCTTCTTGATCTTCCATCTTGGTGAAGATAAGGAGGTCGTCCATGTATACGACGACGACGTTGTCCATATCGGCAAAGATCTCGTTCATCATTGCCTGGAACGTGGCGGGTGAGTTGCAGAGGCCAAAGAACATCACCAGTGGTTCAAAGGCTCCTCTAAAGCATACGAATGCCGCCTTCCATTCGTCTCCTTCTTTGATCCGAATGTTGTTGTACCCCCATCTGAGGTCCATCTTCGTAAACAACTTCGCTCCTTTGAGCTTATCGACCAGCTGCGAGATCAACGGCAGTGGGTAGTTGTTCTTGACCGTGTGTTCGTTGAGGTATCGGTAGTCCTGTACCATCCTCTTATCGCCAGTCTTCTTTGGCACGAAAAACACCGGTGACGTCTGGGGTGATTTGCTGGGTCGGATATATCCCTTCCTCAGCTGCTCGTCTATGAACGCCATAACTTCCTTTTGTTCTTCGGCGGACAAAGGAATGATGCGTCCCTTCTTGGGCTTGAACGTGTCCTTGAGATCTATCCCATGATCCCAGGGTTTTTGCAACGGCATCCTTTTGCTATCTCCTTTTGAAAAGACCTTCGCAAACTTGTGGTATTGCTTAGGCACGAGTTCTTCTAGTGTCGTGTCGACCTTCTTGTCGATCTTCTCGATAGCTGCGCGTGCGTAGTATGCGTCCCATGCATCTTCCTGCTCTTCTTCTTCGATGGTGGTGATATGTGCTCCTCTGTCTTGTAGCATGAGGCAGCTCCGCGGGCATCGCGTCATCTTGACCGTGCCTTCTCGCCAATCTATTTCCGGGTTGTGCTTCTTCAGCCAGCTATACCCGACGACGAGGGAGTTCTTTCCCAAGTCGGTGACTTCCACGATCATCTTCTCTCGATGTCCTAGAAAGTCCATCAGTAATTCCACCATGTGAGTAATACTTCCGGCGCTGTTCTTAGTGCCGTCCACGTTAAACACGGGGATTGGTCGGGGAAGTTCCTTCAACTCCCAACCCTGCTTCTCGACCCATCTTCGATCGATGAAGACTTCATTAGCTCCGCTGTCCAGGAGCGCTTCTACTTCTATAAGGTTCTTCTTGGCATTGGAGGGTGCCACCCGTGTCTTCAATAGTATCTCCCGCTTGTGGGAGCAGCTTCTCGTAAATATGTCATCTGGGATTTGTTCGTCAGTAGGCTTCTTCAGGATTTTTACTTTTTCATTTTGTGACGAGGAATTAAGCACCGGCATTGTACAGCCCCAGCCGCGCCCTTCTAGGGTCGCCTCGCAGCACGCGTCAGCTGTTACGCCTTCGCTTTCTAAAGATGTGAGTACGTCATAATAATTAGTCCTACATGACATGTATCTGTAAATGTCAGATGCGGCACTGTCACCCAGTTCGATCAGGCCGCCTTCCCTTTTCCCTTCCCGTTCCGCTCCGCAGCCTGCTTCTGATACTTATTTTTGAAGTGAGCCTCGAGCTCCTTCCTTGACATGCCGCGGATGTCGGCAAAGGGGTCCGAGCCCGTCGTCTGTTCGGGTTCCTCGGCTTCTTCTTCTTCTTCGTCATCAGAGTCGGCCTTCGCCGCCCTGGCATTGCGGGAGCCCCCTTTCGAGCATTCCCTCTTGTGTTTGCCACCGAGCCATTTGCATTCGGGGCAGGGCTTCTTCGGACTTTTGCAGTCCTTCGTAAAGTGGCCTTCTCTGCCACAGTTGAAACACGCGGAACTTGATCCGCCTTCGAACTTCTTGGGTTCGGGGGCCTTCTTACCCCCCTTCTGAGCTGAGCCCTTCTGGTTGGCCCGAGCTTCGCGAGATTTGTTGGTGCTTTTAGCGTCATCCCAGGACGTTGCTCCCGTGTTGATCCGGAAGGCTTCTTGCGCCTTTGCGATGGTGTGCGCTACTTCTATCGTTTCGAAGACCGTCGTCTTCCGGAGGTTCTGTCGATAGATTTCCTCCACGATGCTTCTCTTTAGTCCTGCTTCCAGGAACATTACTCCCATGCGATCACCCGGGTCTGCCTGGGTGTGCAGCTTCGTCCACTCGGCCAGGAACGTGTCAATGTCCCTGGTCCCCTGCTTACATTTTGAGAGCTGTTTCGTTGCCCAATCCTCCTGGAGAACGGGGCGGAAGAGATCCTCGATGATCCCCTTGAACTCAGCCCAAGTGGTGTACCCTTGGGTACCATTGTGCAACTTTCGTAATTCGTTAAGGGCGTAGTTGCCACCCTTCGTTCCCCTAAGCCTAGACAGCACCACGTAGACCCGCGGCTTAAACTTGGGGTACCTCGTGCTGCTCGTTCCCTGCGTGAACGAGAACAGCTTCTCGTTGCAGTCGAGGTAAGACTGCATCTTTGTCCACCACTCCTCAAATTCAGCCTTTCCGCCATGATAGAATCCGGGCTCGTGGAATATTTCGACCTTGGACCCTCCCGAGGTCCCTCCGAGGTCTGATGCCTGCGACGTCTGGCCTCCTTCATTGGCCCAGGCTCCGAGTCTGACGAATTCTTTCGTCCTGTCTTCTGCTTCTTGTGCCCTCGTCTGGGCATCCACCAACTGAGCTTCCATTACTCTCATCGCTGCCTCCCCTATTGCCTTATCTTCTTCAAGGCGTGTGATCTTTGATACGGTTTTTCCCATTCTTATCGGCCGGTTCAGGCAGGAGGGATTAGAACCTGAAGAGCTAATAGAAATCCCATACATAGACGACGTTCTCATTCGACCCCTTAACCGGGACCAACGGTTCTAATCGAACCCATTTCCGTTTTCCCTTCCGCTATTTTTGTACTACCACAAAAGCCATGCTTATCTCCTTATTGCTACGTAGAACGTTTCACATTCGGGCCACACAGCCTCCATTCTTCCTTATAAATACATAGCAGCCTGTACGGGAAAACCCCAACTAGATCTACGCTCATACAAGCTTTCTTGTTCAAAGGGAATATCCCAGAGTGAGACGGGACTTCTCTATAACTCAGACTCACACTCTTACGTGTCTCGAGCAACACCAGACGCTCGCTATCTTGTACTGGGAAGCTTTTAGCGTCACCGCGTATAAGTATCGTTATTACTCTTGCCCCTTTTGGAAGGAGCCTCAGCCGACCAGTTGGAACTTCCGCGTTAGGAAACCAGCTGCAACGTTAGGGATTAACGTTGTTACGATACTCGTAACAAAAGATCTAGTTGACCAAACGACCCTGTTATCACACATCGTCGCCCACCATTTCTTACCGACTACAGACACCATCCGACGATGAATCGTCGAGCGAAGACCAACAATCAAACCACGAAACCGAAAGCAGCTCTGAGGAACCAGAGCAGCGACAAGAAGCCCCAAACATTTCTGTCCACCAGGAGATACCAATTCCCCCAGAACTAATCATCCAACGATTAGACGAAGGAACCATCTCAGTCGGATTAGCCAAACGACTACTCGAGGAGCAAGGGCGCTATCTCCCGGATCAATACCTACTTAACCCCGCTACCCCCCAACCCTCTACCTCCCGACTCCCTGCACGACCATCCCCTTCCCCCTTCCCCGCGCGACCCTGCCGAGAATCTACTAGCCAGGGACGATTCCGAATCCCTTCCCCACTACCACTCCTCGATCCAGACGTCGAAATGACAGACTCACGAGCTCGTACCAGCGAACTCAAAGCTGGACTCCCTGATGACTTCAGCGGAAAACCAGAACACGCCAAATGGTGGACAGCGGCCATGACAGCCTATTATGACATGAACCCCGGCATATATGCCGAAGATGCCAAGATCACCACTGCTCTTAACAAAATGAGCAAGGGACTAGGACTCTCCTTCGCGGAATCCTATTATGAAAGGATGATGGAAAAAACAATCCCCGCTGAACAACAAAACTGGGAAAGTTTTGTCAAAGAAGTACGAGCCACCTTCTTCTCAAAAGACGGAGAGAAGGAAGCACAAAGGGAACTCCGGAAATTAGCTATGCCAGCCAGCAGAACCCCCACCTTGGAGCAACTAGAAAACATCATATCCCAATATCGACTCCTTGTCGCCCGAGCAAAAGACGTTTCTGAAGGAACCAGATGCGAAATAATCGCAGCCAGACTTCACCCCGACCTCATGGAACGAATCACCTTCTCCGGAAAAGAGCCCGACACCCCAGACGCTTGGATAGATCGCGCCAGAGAAACGTTCAGAGCCATCCAAAGGGCTAAGGACATCAAAGAAAGAAAGTATATAGCCCCAGGGAGAACTCGTGACCCAAACACCATGGATGTAGACGCAGTACAACTATCCCCTACCGAACGAGCCTGACATATGCGCGAAAACAGATGTTTCATCTGTCACAAAGTAGGATGCAATACTAGAAACCACCCCAATCATCCCTGACGCAACAAACCTCTTCCCCCAACTCCTCGACGAGAACAAACCCGAGCCGCTGAAACAAAGGAGACCGATGAAGTTGAAGAATACGTAAGGGAACTCAAAGGGAAAAGAGGGGTAGAAAGAGACGAAGTACTCTGAGTCCTCAAGGAATGTTTCGACGAAAGCGAAACCATCGCCCACCTAGCCACTACGGATTTTTAAACGGGGAACCTGCTACAGCGTCAGGAACCCCAGAACATCTTTCTGTACTTGTATCAACCGAGAAACGATCAATAACAATCCCTATTCTCCTCTCAGTACCAGAAAGAGAAACCGCTGCAAAAATCCAAGCCCTAATCGATTGCGGAGCAACCGGAAACTTCATTAGCAAGAAGCTAGCTCGACAATTATCCCTACCCCTCATCCCACTTAAAAACCCAAGACAAGCCATTAACGCGGATGGAACGACTAACTCTAAAGGAGTTATCCGCTACAGAACAACCGTGGACATTTCCGTGGATAAAATCTCCACCAGACACCACCTCCTCGTACTAGGGAGTGACAAACATGACGTCATCCTAGGAATGAGCTGGCTCAAGAAGGTTAACCCAGTCATCGACTGGGCAAACAACTCCCTAACCGTAACCACCCCCCCCGACCCCTTGGAACAACGATATCTCTTACGATATCTGGACACTGATGGGGAAAATATGTTGGAAGAAATTCGGAAAACTACCATCAGCACCACTATCGCACAGGAAAAAGGAGACGTCGGAAAGGAACTCCCCCGTAAATTCCACGAATTCTCCTCGGTATTCTCAGAGGAAGCAGCAAACTCTCTACCGCCCACGAGAACGCATGATCACCAAATAGACCTGCAAGAAACATTCCTCCCTAAACGAGCTAAAGCCTATTCCCTTAACCCCGAGGAAATGAAAGTATGCAAGGAATTTGTAGCCGAACATCTCCAGAACGGAAAAATCCAACCGAGTAAATCCCCCCAAGCATCCCCTTTCTTCTTCATACAAAAGAAGGACGGGAAGCTACGCCCATGCCAAGACTACCGATACCTAAATTCCCATACTATCAAGAACGCATACCCCCTACCCCTTATCAGCGATCTTGTAGACCAACTAAAAGATTCTTCCATTTTCACCAAAATGGACGTCCGATGGGGGTACAATAACGTGCAGATCCACCCCGACGATAGGTGGAAAGCCGCCTTCATCACACCTTTCGGACTCTTCGAACCCACTGTAATGTTCTTCGGACTTTGCAACTCCCCCTCTACCTTCCAAGCCTTCATGAACGACATCTTCGCCGACTATATCGCTGAAGGATGGCTGATTATCTACATGGATGACCTCCTCATCCACTCGGGAAACCAAAAAGATCACAACATCCATACCCGAAAGATCCTCCAACGAATGACGGAACAGAAACTCTATCTAAAGTTGTCAAAATGCTTCTTCGATCTAGAACAAGTCGAGTACCTTGGAATGATCATAACCAAGGGACACATCCATATGGATCCAGGAAAACTGGACGCAATAAAAGAATGGAAATCCCCCTCAGGAATCAAACAAGTCCGATCCTTCCTCGGCTTTTGTAACTTTTATTGAAAATTCATCCCCAACTTCTCCGCCGTCGCCAGACCACTCATAGACCTCACCAAGAAAACCAGGTTATTCCTATGGGGAAAAGAACAGGAGGACGCCTTTCGACAATTGCAAAAACTGTTCCTAAACCAACCCATCCTTCAAATGCCCGATACCTCCAAGCCCTTCTTCGTCATGACGGATGCATCCCTCACCGCCACGGGAGGAGTCCTAATGCAAAAGGACACTAACGGTGATCTTCATCCCTGTGCCTACCGATCGTCCACCCTCTCCCCTGCCGAGCGGAACTATGACATATATGACAAAGAACTCTTGGGAGTCATCCTAGCCCTCGAAGAATGGCGACACTACCTCCAAGGGACGGAACACGCCACCACCATCCTAACCGACCACAAGAACCTTCTCTATTTCAAAGAACCTCGGAAACTCTCCCGACATCATGCCAGATGGCAGCTGTTCCTCCAAGACTTTGATCTTACATTCCACCACCTCCCAGGCGCCCAAATGGGCCCCGCGGACGCCCTATCTCGCAAAGACAATATCGATACCTCCCAGGACAACACCGATGTCACTCTCCTTCCCGACGACCTCTTTATCAATCAGATCGATGTGGCACTTGCCCAAAAAATATCCCACTCCTCCCCATCCGATCCACTTGTTATCAAGGCCCTGGAGGCCATGGCTAATGAGGAATCCCTCTTTCCCCGCGCCTCCCTCGCCGACTGGGCATTCCGGGATAACTGCCTCTACTACCAGGGACGGCTGTACATCCCTGACGCGATGCGCCACGATCTCGTCTCTTCCGTCCATTCCTCTCCCGCCGGCGGCCACGGCGGCCACTTCCGACTGCTCGATCTTCTATCTAGGGACTACTGGTGGCCTGGTATGTCCACCTTTGTCCGGCGGTTCGTCAAAGGTTGCGCCACTTGCCAAGCCCACAAGATCAACACTCACCCCTCCCACCCCCCCCTCTCCCCCATCCCCTCCTCCGCCGCGCACCCCTTTTCCCTCATATCGGTGGATCTCATCACCGGTCTCCTCCTATCCGACGGCTTCGACTCCGTCATGGTCGTGGTCGACCATGGGCTTACTAAGGGGGTGATTTTCTGCCCTTGCACAAAGGACATCGACGCAGCAGGAGTAGCCCGCCTTTTTCTCCACAAGGTATTCCCCCGCTTTGGCCTACACGACAAATGCATATCGGACAGAGGCCCCCAGTTTGCCTCCGCCTTCGCACTAGAACTGTCCAGATTACTTAAATATGACACCGCCCTCTCCACCGCATACCACCCACAAACGGATGGCGCCACCGAACGAGTAAACCAAGAACTGGAAACCTACCTACGGATCTTCTGCGAAGAACTACCTCACACCTGGCACGACCTCCTCCCCTTAGCTGAATTCCACCACAACTCTTCCCGACACACGACCAGAAAATACTCCCCTTTCTTTCTAATGATGGGTTACGAACCCCGAGCATACCCAAAGATCGGACAGACTTTCATCCCTGCCCTATCCGACAGATTAGAAAACATAGATAAGGCCAGAAAGGAAGCGATAGCAGCCAGGAACTTAGCCGGCCAGCGTATGAAAGATCGGATCAAATCGGCCTTCAAACCCTGGAAAGTTGGAGACCA